>OY101443.1:56320613-56552120 GCA_956483585.1 Gymnocheta viridis | reverse complement strand
TGTGGTACTCGAGAACTGCCGCGGCAAAGCTATTCATAGCATTTTGTTTTCAATAAAATGTATTAAATTAAAAAAAAATAACTAACATAATTTTTTTTAATTTTAGAAAAGGCTATAAGCCTTTTCTTTTGGAGCGTTACTGATACGCCAATAAAAAAAGACATGTGGCACTCGAGAACTGCCGCGGCAAAGCTATTCATAGCATTTTGTTTTCAATAAAATGTATTAAATTAAAAAAAAATAACTAACATAATTTTTTTTAATTTTAGAAAAGGCTATAGCCTTTTCTTTTGGAGCGTTACTGATACGCCAATAAAAAAAGACATGTGGCACTCGAGAACTGCCGCGACAAAGCCATTGCATAGCATTTTGTTTTCAATAAAATGTATTAAATTAAAAAAAAATAACTAACATAATTTTTTTTAGTTTTAGAAAAGGCTATAGCCTTTTCTTTTGGAGCGTTACTGATACGCCAATAAAAAAAGACATGTGGCACTCGAGAACTGCCGCGGCAAAGCTATTCATAGCATTTTGTTTTCAATAAAATGTATTAAATTAAAAAAAAATAACTAACATAATTTTTTTTAATTTTAGAAAAGGCTATAGCCTTTTCTTTTGGAGCGTTACTGATACGCCAATAAAAAAAGACATGTGGCACTCGAGAACTGCCGCGACAAAGCCATTGCATAGCATTTTGTTTTCAATAAAATGTATTAAATTAAAAAAAAATAACTAACATAATTTTTTTTAATTTTAGAAAAGGCTATAGCCTTTTCTTTTGGAGCGTTACTGATACGCCAATAAAAAAAGACATGTGGCACTCGAGAACTGCCGCGGCAAAGCTATTCATAGCATTTTGTTTTCAATAAAATGTATTAAATTAAAAAAAAAATAACTAACATAATTTTTTTTAATTTTAGAAAAGGCTATAGCCTTTTCTTTTGGAGCGTTACTGATACGCCAATAAAAAAAGACATGTGGCACTCGAGAACTGCCGCGACAAAGCCATTGCATAGCATTTTGTTTTCAATAAAATGTATTAAATTAAAAAAAAATAACTAACATAATTTTTTTTAATTTTAGAAAAGGCTATAGCCTTTTCTTTTGGAGCGTTACTGATACGCCAATAAAAAAAGACATGTGGCACTCGAGAACTGCCGCGGCAAAGCTATTCATAGCATTTTGTTTTCAATAAAATGTATTAAATTAAAAAAAAAATAACTAACATAATTTTTTTTAATTTTAGAAAAGGCTATAGCCTTTTCTTTTGGAGCGTTACTGATACGCCAATAAAAAAAGACATGTGGCACTCGAGAACTGCCGCGACAAAGCCATTGCATAGCATTTTGTTTTCAATAAAATGTATTAAATTAAAAAAAAATAACTAACATAATTTTTTTTAATTTTAGAAAAGGCTATAGCCTTTTCTTTTGGAGCGTTACTGATACGCCAATAAAAAAAGACATGTGGCACTCGAGAACTGCCGCGGCAAAGCTATTCATAGCATTTTGTTTTCAATAAAATGTATTAAATTAAAAAAAAAATAACTAACATAATTTTTTTTAATTTTAGAAAAGGCTATAGCCTTTTCTTTTGGAGCGTTACTGATACGCCAATAAAAAAAGACATGTGGCACTCGAGAACTGCCGCGACAAAGCCATTGCATAGCATTTTGTTTTCAATAAAATGTATTAAATTAAAAAAAAATAACTAACATAATTTTTTTTAATTTTAGAAAAGGCTATAGCCTTTTCTTTTGGAGCGTTACTGATACGCCAATAAAAAAAGACATGTGGCACTCGAGAACTGCCGCGGCAAAGCTATTCATAGCATTTTGTTTTCAATAAAATGTATTAAATTAAAAAAAAAATAACTAACATAATTTTTTTTAATTTTAGAAAAGGCTATAGCCTTTTCTTTTGGAGCGTTACTGATACGCCAATAAAAAAAGACATGTGGCACTCGAGAACTGCCGCGACAAAGCCATTGCATAGCATTTTGTTTTCAATAAAATGTATTAAATTAAAAAAAAATAACTAACATAATTTTTTTTAATTTTAGAAAAGGCTATAGCCTTTTCTTTTGGAGCGTTACTGATACGCCAATAAAAAAAGACATGTGGCACTCGAGAACTGCCGCGGCAAAGCTATTCATAGCATTTTGTTTTCAATAAAATGTATTAAATTAAAAAAAAAATAACTAACATAATTTTTTTTAATTTTAGAAAAGGCTATAGCCTTTTCTTTTGGAGCGTTACTGATACGCCAATAAAAAAAGACATGTGGCACTCGAGAACTGCCGCGACAAAGCCATTGCATAGCATTTTGTTTTCAATAAAATGTATTAAATTAAAAAAAAATAACTAACATAATTTTTTTTAATTTTAGAAAAGGCTATAGCCTTTTCTTTTGGAGCGTTACTGATACGCCAATAAAAAAAGACATGTGGCACTCGAGAACTGCCGCGACAAAGCCATTGCATAGCATTTTGTTTTCAATAAAATGTATTAAATTAAAAAAAAATAACTAACATAATTTTTTTTAATTTTAGAAAAGGCTATAGCCTTTTCTTTTGGAGCGTTACTGATACGCCAATAAAAAAAGACATGTGGCACTCGAGAACTGCCGCGACAAAGCCATTGCATAGCATTTTGTTTTCAATAAAATGTATTAAATTAAAAAAAAATAACTAACATAATTTTTTTTAATTTTAGAAAAGGCTATAGCCTTTTCTTTTGGAGCGTTACTGATACGCCAATAAAAAAAGACATGTGGCACTCGAGAACTGCCGCGACAAAGCCATTGCATAGCATTTTGTTTTCAATAAAATGTATTAAATTAAAAAAAAATAACTAACATAATTTTTTTTAATTTTAGAAAAGGCTATAGCCTTTTCTTTTGGAGCGTTACTGATACGCCAATAAAAAAAGACATGTGGCACTCGAGAACTGCCGCGACAAAGCCATTGCATAGCATTTTGTTTTCAATAAAATGTATTAAATTAAAAAAAAATAACTAACATAATTTTTTTTAATTTTAGAAAAGGCTATAGCCTTTTCTTTTGGAGCGTTACTGATACGCCAATAAAAAAAGACATGTGGCACTCGAGAACTGCCGCGACAAAGCCATTGCATAGCATTTTGTTTTCAATAAAATGTATTAAATTAAAAAAAAATAACTAACATAATTTTTTTTAATTTTAGAAAAGGCTATAGCCTTTTCTTTTGGAGCGTTACTGATACGCCAATAAAAAAAGACATGTGGCACTCGAGAACTGCCGCGGCAAAGCTATTCATAGCATTTTGTTTTCAATAAAATGTATTAAATTAAAAAAAAATAACTAACATAATTTTTTTTAATTTTAGAAAAGGCTATAGCCTTTTCTTTTGGAGCGTTACTGATACGCCAATAAAAAAAGACATGTGGCACTCGAGAACTGCCGCGACAAAGCCATTGCATAGCATTTTGTTTTCAATAAAATGTATTAAATTAAAAAAAAATAACTAACATAATTTTTTTTAATTTTAGAAAAGGCTATAGCCTTTTCTTTTGGAGCGTTACTGATACGCCAATAAAAAAAGACATGTGGCACTCGAGAACTGCCGCGGCAAAGCTATTCATAGCATTTTGTTTTCAATAAAATGTATTAAATTAAAAAAAAAATAACTAACATAATTTTTTTTAATTTTAGAAAAGGCTATAGCCTTTTCTTTTGGAGCGTTACTGATACGCCAATAAAAAAAGACATGTGGCACTCGAGAACTGCCGCGACAAAGCCATTGCATAGCATTTTGTTTTCAATAAAATGTATTAAATTAAAAAAAAATAACTAACATAATTTTTTTTAATTTTAGAAAAGGCTATAGCCTTTTCTTTTGGAGCGTTACTGATACGCCAATAAAAAAAGACATGTGGCACTCGAGAACTGCCGCGGCAAAGCTATTCATAGCATTTTGTTTTCAATAAAATGTATTAAATTAAAAAAAAAATAACTAACATAATTTTTTTTAATTTTAGAAAAGGCTATAGCCTTTTCTTTTGGAGCGTTACTGATACGCCAATAAAAAAAGACATGTGGCACTCGAGAACTGCCGCGGCAAAGCTATTCATAGCATTTTGTTTTCAATAAAATGTATTAAATTAAAAAAAAAATAACTAACATAATTTTTTTTAATTTTAGAAAAGGCTATAGCCTTTTCTTTTGGAGCGTTACTGATACGCCAATAAAAAAAGACATGTGGCACTCGAGAACTGCCGCGACAAAGCCATTGCATAGCATTTTGTTTTCAATAAAATGTATTAAATTAAAAAAAAATAACTAACATAATTTTTTTTAATTTTAGAAAAGGCTATAGCCTTTTCTTTTGGAGCGTTACTGATACGCCAATAAAAAAAGACATGTGGCACTCGAGAACTGCCGCGGCAAAGCTATTCATAGCATTTTGTTTTCAATAAAATGTATTAAATTAAAAAAAAAATAACTAACATAATTTTTTTTAATTTTAGAAAAGGCTATAGCCTTTTCTTTTGGAGCGTTACTGATACGCCAATAAAAAAAGACATGTGGCACTCGAGAACTGCCGCGACAAAGCCATTGCATAGCATTTTGTTTTCAATAAAATGTATTAAATTAAAAAAAAATAACTAACATAATTTTTTTTAATTTTAGAAAAGGCTATAGCCTTTTCTTTTGGAGCGTTACTGATACGCCAATAAAAAAAGACATGTGGCACTCGAGAACTGCCGCGGCAAAGCTATTCATAGCATTTTGTTTTCAATAAAATGTATTAAATTAAAAAAAAAATAACTAACATAATTTTTTTTAATTTTAGAAAAGGCTATAGCCTTTTCTTTTGGAGCGTTACTGATACGCCAATAAAAAAAGACATGTGGCACTCGAGAACTGCCGCGACAAAGCCATTGCATAGCATTTTGTTTTCAATAAAATGTATTAAATTAAAAAAAAATAACTAACATAATTTTTTTTAATTTTAGAAAAGGCTATAGCCTTTTCTTTTGGAGCGTTACTGATACGCCAATAAAAAAAGACATGTGGCACTCGAGAACTGCCGCGGCAAAGCTATTCATAGCATTTTGTTTTCAATAAAATGTATTAAATTAAAAAAAAAATAACTAACATAATTTTTTTTAATTTTAGAAAAGGCTATAGCCTTTTCTTTTGGAGCGTTACTGATACGCCAATAAAAAAAGACATGTGGCACTCGAGAACTGCCGCGACAAAGCCATTGCATAGCATTTTGTTTTCAATAAAATGTATTAAATTAAAAAAAAATAACTAACATAATTTTTTTTAATTTTAGAAAAGGCTATAGCCTTTTCTTTTGGAGCGTTACTGATACGCCAATAAAAAAAGACATGTGGCACTCGAGAACTGCCGCGGCAAAGCTATTCATAGCATTTTGTTTTCAATAAAATGTATTAAATTAAAAAAAAAATAACTAACATAATTTTTTTTAATTTTAGAAAAGGCTATAGCCTTTTCTTTTGGAGCGTTACTGATACGCCAATAAAAAAAGACATGTGGCACTCGAGAACTGCCGCGGCAAAGCTATTCATAGCATTTTGTTTTCAATAAAATGTATTAAATTAAAAAAAAAATAACTAACATAATTTTTTTTAATTTTAGAAAAGGCTATAGCCTTTTCTTTTGGAGCGTTACTGATACGCCAATAAAAAAAGACATGTGGCACTCGAGAACTGCCGCGGCAAAGCTATTCATAGCATTTTGTTTTCAATAAAATGTATTAAATTAAAAAAAAAATAACTAACATAATTTTTTTTAATTTTAGAAAAGGCTATAGCCTTTTCTTTTGGAGCGTTACTGATACGCCAATAAAAAAAGACATGTGGCACTCGAGAACTGCCGCGGCAAAGCTATTCATAGCATTTTGTTTTCAATAAAATGTATTAAATTAAAAAAAAAATAACTAACATAATTTTTTTAATTTTAGAAAAGGCTATAGCCTTTTCTTTTGGAGCGTTACTGATACGCCAATAAAAAAAGACATGTGGCACTCGAGAACTGCCGCGGCAAAGCTATTCATAGCATTTTGTTTTCAATAAAATGTATTAAATTAAAAAAAAAATAACTAACATAATTTTTTTTAATTTTAGAAAAGGCTATAGCCTTTTCTTTTGGAGCGTTACTGATACGCCAATAAAAAAAGACATGTGGCACTCGAGAACTGCCGCGACAAAGCCATTGCATAGCATTTTGTTTTCAATAAAATGTATTAAATTAAAAAAAAATAACTAACATAATTTTTTTTAATTTTAGAAAAGGCTATAGCCTTTTCTTTTGGAGCGTTACTGATACGCCAATAAAAAAAGACATGTGGCACTCGAGAACTGCCGCGGCAAAGCTATTCATAGCATTTTGTTTTCAATAAAATGTATTAAATTAAAAAAAAATAACTAACATAATTTTTTTTAATTTTAGAAAAGGCTATAGCCTTTTCTTTTGGAGCGTTACTGATACGCCAATAAAAAAAGACATGTGGCACTCGAGAACTGCCGCGGCAAAGCTATTCATAGCATTTTGTTTTCAATAAAATGTATTAAATTAAAAAAAAAATAACTAACATAATTTTTTTTAATTTTAAAAAGGCTATAGCCTTTTCTTTTGGAGCGTTACTGATACGCCAATAAAAAAAGACATGTGGCACTCAAGAACTGCCGCGGCAAAGCTATTCATAGGATTTTGTTTTCAATAAAATGTATTAAATTAAAAAAAAAATAACTAACATAATTTTTTTTAATTTTAGAAAAGGCTATAGCCTTTTCTTTTGGAGCGTTACTGATACGCCAATAAAAAAAGACATGTGGCACTCGAGAACTGCCGCGGCAAAGCTATTCATAGCATTTTGTTTTCAATAAAATGTATTAAATTAAAAAAAAAATAACTAACATAATTTTTTTTAATTTTAGAAAAGGCTATAGCCTTTTCTTTTGGAGCGTTACTGATACGCCAATAAAAAAAGACATGTGGCACTCGAGAACTGCCGCGGCAAAGCTATTCATAGCATTTTGTTTTCAATAAAATGTATTAAATTAAAAAAAAAATAACTAACATAATTTTTTTTAATTTTAGAAAAGGCTATAGCCTTTTCTTTTGGAGCGTTACTGATACGCCAATAAAAAAAGACATGTGGCACTCGAGAACTGCCGCGGCAAAGCTATTCATAGCATTTTGTTTTCAATAAAATGTATTAAATTAAAAAAAAAATAACTAACATAATTTTTTTTAATTTTAGAAAAGGCTATAGCCTTTTCTTTTGGAGCGTTACTGATACGCCAATAAAAAAAGACATGTGGCACTCGAGAACTGCCGCGACAAAGCCATTGCATAGCATTTTGTTTTCAATAAAATGTATTAAATTAAAAAAAAATAACTAACATAATTTTTTTTAATTTTAGAAAAGGCTATAGCCTTTTCTTTTGGAGCGTTACTGATACGCCAATAAAAAAAGACATGTGGCACTCGAGAACTGCCGCGGCAAAGCTATTCATAGCATTTTGTTTTCAATAAAATGTATTAAATTAAAAAAAAATAACTAACATAATTTTTTTTAATTTTAGAAAAGGCTATAGCCTTTTCTTTTGGAGCGTTACTGATACGCCAATAAAAAAAGACATGTGGCACTCGAGAACTGCCGCGGCAAAGCTATTCATAGCATTTTGTTTTCAATAAAATGTATTAAATTAAAAAAAAAATAACTAACATAATTTTTTTTAATTTTAAAAAGGCTATAGCCTTTTCTTTTGGAGCGTTACTGATACGCCAATAAAAAAAGACATGTGGCACTCAAGAACTGCCGCGGCAAAGCTATTCATAGGATTTTGTTTTCAATAAAATGTATTAAATTAAAAAAAAAATAACTAACATAATTTTTTTAATTTTAGAAAAGGCTATAGCCTTTTCTTTTGGAGCGTTACTGATACGCCAATAAAAAAAGACATGTGGCACTCGAGAACTGCCGCGACAAAGCCATTGCATAGCATTTTGTTTTCAATAAAATGTATTAAATTAAAAAAAAAATAACCAACATAATTTTTTTTAATTTTAGAAAAGGCTATAGCCTTTTCTTTTGGAGCGTTACTGATACGCCAATAAAAAAAGACATGTGGCACTCGAGAACTGCCGCGGCAAAGCTATTCATAGCATTTTGTTTTCAATAAAATGTATTAAATTAAAAAAAAAATAACTAACATAATTTTTTTTAATTTTAGAAAAGGCTATAGCCTTTTCTTTTGGAGCGTTACTGATAAGCCAATAAAAAAAGACATGTGGCACTCGAGAACTGCCGCGGCAAAGCTATTCATAGCATTTTGTTTTCAATAAAATGTATTAAATTAAAAAAAAAATAACTAACATAATTTTTTTTAATTTTAGAAAAGGCTATAGCCTTTTCTTTTGGAGCGTTACTGATACGCCAATAAAAAAAGACATGTGGCACTCGAGAACTGCCGCGACAAAGCCATTGCATAGCATTTTGTTTTCAATAAAATGTATTAAATTAAAAAAAAATAACTAACATAATTTTTTTTAATTTTAGAAAAGGCTATAGCCTTTTCTTTTGGAGCGTTACTGATAAGCCAATAAAAAAAGACATGTGGCACTCGAGAACTGCCGCGGCAAAGCTATTCATAGCATTTTGTTTTCAATAAAATGTATTAAATTAAAAAAAAAATAACTAACATAATTTTTTTTAATTTTAGAAAAGGCTATAGCCTTTTCTTTTGGAGCGTTACTGATACGCCAATAAAAAAAGACATGTGGCACTCGAGAACTGCCGCGACAAAGCCATTGCATAGCATTTTTTTTTTTTCAATAAAATGTATTAAATTAAAAAAAAATAACTAACATAATTTTTTTTAATTTTAGAAAAGGCTATAGCCTTTTCTTTTGGAGCGTTACTGATACGCCAATAAAAAAAGACATGTGGCACTCAAGAACTGCCGCGGCAAAGCTATTCATAGGATTTTGTTTTCAATAAAATGTATTAAATTAAAAAAAAAATAACTAACATAATTTTTTTTAATTTTAGAAAAGGCTATAGCCTTTTCTTTTGGAGCGTTACTGATACGCCAATAAAAAAAGACATGTGGCACTCGAGAACTGCCGCGACAAAGCCATTGCATAGCATTTTTTTTTTTTCAATAAAATGTATTAAATTAAAAAAAAATAACTAACATAATTTTTTTTAATTTTAGAAAAGGCTATAGCCTTTTCTTTTGGAGCGTTACTGATACGCCAATAAAAAAAGACATGTGGCACTCGAGAACTGCCGCGGCAAAGCTATTCATAGCATTTTGTTTTCAATAAAATGTATTAAATTAATAAAAAAATAACTAACATAATTTTTTTTAATTTTAGAAAAGGCTATAGCCTTTTCTTTTGGAGCGTTACTGATACGCCAATAAAAAAAGACATGTGGCACTCGAGAACTGCCGCGACAAAGCCATTGCATAGCATTTTGTTTTCAATAAAATGTATTAAATTAAAAAAAAAATAACTAACATAATTTTTTTTAATTTTAGAAAAGGCTATAGCCTTTTCTTTTGGAGCGTTACTGACACGCCAATAAAAAAAGACATGTGGCACTCGAGAACTGCCGCGGCAAAGCTATTCAAAGCATTTTGTTTTCAATAAAATGTATTAAATTAAAAAAAAATAACTAACATAATTTTTTTTAATTTTAGAAAAGGCTATAGCCTTTTCTTTTGGAGCGTTACTGATACTCCAATAAAAAAAGACATGTGGCACTCGAGAACTGCCGCGACAAAGCCATTGCATAGCATTTTGTTTTCAATAAAATGTATTAAATTAAAAAAAAATAACTAACATAATTTTTTTTAATTTTAGAAAAGGCTATAGCCTTTTCTTTTGGAGCGTTACTGACACGCCAATAAAAAAAGACATGTGGCACTCGAGAACTGCCGCGGCAAAGCTATTCAAAGCATTTTGTTTTCAATAAAATGTATTAAATTAAAAAAAAATAACTAACATAATTTTTTTTAATTTTAGAAAAGGCTATAGCCTTTTCTTTTGGAGCGTTACTGACACGCCAATAAAAAAAGACATGTGGCACTCGAGAACTGCCGCGGCAAAGCTATTCAAAGCATTTTGTTTTCAATAAAATGTATTAAATTAAAAAAAAATAACTAACATAATTTTTTTTAATTTTAGAAAAGGCTATAGCCTTTTCTTTTGGAGCGTTACTGATACTCCAATAAAAAAAGACATGTGGCACTCGAGAACTGCCGCGACAAAGCCATTGCATAGCATTTTGTTTTCAATAAAATGTATTAAATTAAAAAAAAATAACTAACATAATTTTTTTTAATTTTAGAAAAGGCTATAGCCTTTTCTTTTGGAGCGTTACTGATACGCCAATAAAAAAAGACATGTGGCACTCGAGAACTGCCGCGACAAAGCCATTGCATAGCATTTTGTTTTCAATAAAATGTATTAAATTAAAAAAAAATAACTAACATAATTTTTTTTAATTTTAGAAAAGGCTATAGCCTTTTCTTTTGGAGCGTTACTGACACGCCAATAAAAAAAGACATGTGGCACTCGAGAACTGCCGCGGCAAAGCTATTCAAAGCATTTTGTTTTCAATAAAATGTATTAAATTAAAAAAAAATAACTAACATAATTTTTTTTAATTTTAGAAAAGGCTATAGCCTTTTCTTTTGGAGCGTTACTGATACTCCAATAAAAAAAGACATGTGGCACTCGAGAACTGCCGCGACAAAGCCATTGCATAGCATTTTGTTTTCAATAAAATGTATTAAATTAAAAAAAAATAACTAACATAATTTTTTTTAATTTTAGAAAAGGCTATAGCCTTTTCTTTTGGAGCGTTACTGATACGCCAATAAAAAAAGACATGTGGCACTCGAGAACTGCCGCGGCAAAGCTATTTCATAGCATTTTGTTTTCAATAAAATGTATTAAATTAAAAAAAAATAACTAACATAATTTTTTTTAATTTTAGAAAAGGCTATAGCCTTTTCTTTTGGAGCGTTACTGACACGCCAATAAAAAAAGACATGTGGCACTCGAGAACTGCCGCGGCAAAGCTATTCATAGCATTTTGTTTTCAATAAAATGTATTAAATTAAAAAAAAAATAACTAACATAATTTTTTTTAATTTTAGAAAAGGCTATAGCCTTTTCTTTTGGAGCGTTACTGATACGCCAATAAAAAAAGACATGTGGCACTCGAGAACTGCCGCGACAAAGCCATTGCATAGCATTTTTTTTTTCAATAAAATGTATTAAATTAAAAAAAAAATAACTAACATAATTTTTTTTAATTTTAGAAAAGGCTATAGCCTTTTCTTTTGGAGCGTTACTGATACGCCAATAAAAAAAGACATGTGGCACTCGAGAACTGCCGCGACAAAGCCATTGCATAGCATTTTGTTTTCAATAAAATGTATTAAATTAAAAAAAAAATAACTAACATAATTTTTTTTAATTTTAGAAAAGGCTATAGCCTTTTCTTTTGGAGCGTTACTGATACGCCAATAAAAAAAGACATGTGGCACTCGAGAACTGCCGCGGCAAAGCTATTCAAAGCATTTTGTTTTCAATAAAATGTATTAAATTAAAAAAAAATAACTAACATAATTTTTTTTAATTTTAGAAAAGGCTATAGCCTTTTCTTTTGGAGCGTTACTGATACTCCAATAAAAAAAGACATGTGGCACTCGAGAACTGCCGCGACAAAGCCATTGCATAGCATTTTGTTTTCAATAAAATGTATTAAATTAAAAAAAAATAACTAACATAATTTTTTTTAATTTTAGAAAAGGCTATAGCCTTTTCTTTTGGAGCGTTACTGATACGCCAATAAAAAAAGACATGTGGCACTCGAGAACTGCCGCGGCAAAGCTATTTCATAGCATTTTGTTTTCAATAAAATGTATTAAATTAAAAAAAAATAACTAACATAATTTTTTTTAATTTTAGAAAAGGCTATAGCCTTTTCTTTTGGAGCGTTACTGATACTCCAATAAAAAAAGACATGTGGCACTCGAGAACTGCCGCGACAAAGCCATTGCATAGCATTTTGTTTTCAATAAAATGTATTAAATTAAAAAAAAATAACTAACATAATTTTTTTTAATTTTAGAAAAGGCTATAGCCTTTTCTTTTGGAGCGTTACTGATACGCCAATAAAAAAAGACATGTGGCACTCGAGAACTGCCGCGGCAAAGCTATTTCATAGCATTTTGTTTTCAATAAAATGTATTAAATTAAAAAAAAATAACTAACATAATTTTTTTTAATTTTAGAAAAGGCTATAGCCTTTTCTTTTGGAGCGTTACTGATACGCCAATAAAAAAAGACATGTGGCACTCGAGAACTGCCGCGACAAAGCCATTGCATAGCATTTTGTTTTCAATAAAATGTATTAAATTAAAAAAAAAAATAACTAACATAATTTTTTTTAATTTTAGAAAAGGCTATAGCCTTTTCTTTTGGAGCGTTACTGATACGCCAATAAAAAAAGACATGTGGCACTCGAGAACTGCCGCGGCAAAGCTATTCAAAGCATTTTGTTTTCAATAAAATGTATTAAATTAAAAAAAAATAACTAACATAATTTTTTTTAATTTTAGAAAAGGCTATAGCCTTTTCTTTTGGAGCGTTACTGATACGCCAATAAAAAAAGACATGTGGCACTCGAGAACTGCCGCGACAAAGCCATTGCATAGCATTTTGTTTTCAATAAAATGTATTAAATTAAAAAAAAATAACTAACATAATTTTTTTTAATTTTAGAAAAGGCTATAGCCTTTTCTTTTGGAGCGTTACTGATACGCCAATAAAAAAAGACATGTGGCACTCGAGAACTGCCGCGGCAAAGCTATTTCATAGCATTTTGTTTTCAATAAAATGTATTAAATTAAAAAAAAATAACTAACATAATTTTTTTTAATTTTAGAAAAGGCTATTATAGCCTTTTCTTTTGGAGCGTTACTGATACGCCAATAAAAAAAGACATGTGGCACTCGAGAACTGCCGCGGCAAAGCTATTTCATAGCATTTTGTTTTCAATAAAATGTATTAAATTAAAAAAAAAATAACTAACATAATTTTTTTTAATTTTAGAAAAGGCTATATATAGCCTTTTCTTTTGGAGCGTTACTGATACGCCAATAAAAAAAGACATGTGGCACTCGAGAACTGCCGCGGCAAAGCTATTTCATAGCATTTTGTTTTCAATAAAATGTATTAAATTAAAAAAAAATAACTAACATAATTTTTTTTAATTTTAGAAAAGGCTATAGCCTTTTCTTTTGGAGCGTTACTGATACGCCAATAAAAAAAGACATGTGGCACTCGAGAACTGCCGCGGCAAAGCCATTGCATAGCATTTTGTTTTCAATAAAATGTATTAAATTAAAAAAAAATAACTAACATAATTTTTTTTAATTTTAGAAAAGGCTATAGCCTTTTCTTTTGGAGCGTTACTGATACGCCAATAAAAAAAGACATGTGGCACTCGAGAACTGCCGCGGCAAAGCTATTCAAAGCATTTTGTTTTCAATAAAATGTATTAAATTAAAAAAAAATAACTAACATAATTTTTTTTAATTTTAGAAAAGGCTATAGCCTTTTCTTTTGGAGCGTTACTGATACGCCAATAAAAAAAGACATGTGGCACTCGAGAACTGCCGCGACAAAGCCATTGCATAGCATTTTGTTTTCAATAAAATGTATTAAATTAAAAAAAAATAACTAACATAATTTTTTTTAATTTTAGAAAAGGCTATAGCCTTTTCTTTTGGAGCGTTACTGATACGCCAATAAAAAAAGACATGTGGCACTCGAGAACTGCCGCGGCAAAGCTATTTCATAGCATTTTGTTTTCAATAAAATGTATTAAATTAAAAAAAAATAACTAACATAATTTTTTTTAATTTTAGAAAAGGCTATTATAGCCTTTTCTTTTGGAGCGTTACTGATACGCCAATAAAAAAAGACATGTGGCACTCGAGAACTGCCGCGGCAAAGCTATTTCATAGCATTTTGTTTTCAATAAAATGTATTAAATTAAAAAAAAAAATAACTAACATAATTTTTTTTAATTTTAGAAAAGGCTATATATAGCCTTTTCTTTTGGAGCGTTACTGATACGCCAATAAAAAAAGACATGTGGCACTCGAGAACTGCCGCGGCAAAGCTATTTCATAGCATTTTGTTTTCAATAAAATGTATTAAATTAAAAAAAATAACTAACATAATTTTTTTTAATTTTAGAAAAGGCTATAGCCTTTTCTTTTGGAGCGTTACTGATACGCCAATAAAAAAAGACATGTGGCACTCGAGAACTGCCGCGGCAAAGCCATTGCATAGCATTTTGGTTTCAATAAAATGTATTAAATTAAAAAAAAATAACTAACATAATTTTTTTTAATTTTAGAAAAGGCTATAGCCTTTTCTTTTGGAGCGTTACTGATACGCCAATAAAAAAAGACATGTGGCACTCGAGAACTGCCGCGGCAAAGCTATTCATAGCATTTTGTTTTCAATAAAATGTATTAAATTAAAAAAAAAATAACTAACATAATTTTTTTTAATTTTAGAAAAGGCTATAGCCTTTTCTTTTGGAGCGTTACTGATACGCCAATAAAAAAAGACATGTGGCACTCGAGAACTGCCGCGACAAAGCCATTGCATAGCATTTTGTTTTCAATAAAATGTATTAAATTAAAAAAAAAATAACTAACATAATTTTTTTTAATTTTAGAAAAGGCTATAGCCTTTTCTTTTGGAGCGTTACTGATACGCCAATAAAAAAAGACATGTGGCACTCGAGAACTGCCGCGGCAAAGCTATTTCATAGCATTTTGTTTTCAATAAAATGTATTAAATTAAAAAAAAATAACTAACATAATTTTTTTTAATTTTAGAAAAGGCTATTATAGCCTTTTCTTTTGGAGCGTTACTGATACGCCAATAAAAAAAGACATGTGGCACTCGAGAACTGCCGCGGCAAAGCTATTTCATAGCATTTTGTTTTCAATAAAATGTATTAAATTAAAAAAAAAATAACTAACATAATTTTTTTTAATTTTAGAAAAGGCTATAGCCTTTTCTTTTGGAGCGTTACTGATACGCCAATAAAAAAAGACATGTGGCACTCGAGAACTGCCGCGGCAAAGCTATTCAAAGCATTTTGTTTTCAATAAAATGTATTAAATTAAAAAAAAATAACTAACATAATTTTTTTTAATTTTAGAAAAGGCTATAGCCTTTTCTTTTGGAGCGTTACTGATACGCCAATAAAAAAAGACATGTGGCACTCGAGAACTGCCGCGGCAAAGCTATTTCATAGCATTTTGTTTTCAATAAAATGTATTAAATTAAAAAAAAATAACTAACATAATTTTTTTTAATTTTAGAAAAGGCCTTTTCTTTTGGAGCGTTACTGACACGCCAATAAAAAAAGACATGTGGCACTCGAGAACTGCCGCGGCAAAGCTATTCAAAGCATTTTGTTTTCAATAAAATGTATTAAATTAAAAAAAAATAACTAACATAATTTTTTTTAATTTTAGAAAAGGCTATAGCCTTTTCTTTTGGAGCGTTACTGATACTCCAATAAAAAAAGACATGTGGCACTCGAGAACTGCCGCGACAAAGCCATTGCATAGCATTTTGTTTTCAATAAAATGTATTAAATTAAAAAAAAATAACTAACATAATTTTTTTTAATTTTATAAAAGGCTATAGCCTTTTCTTTTGGAGCGTTACTGACACGCCAATAAAAAAAGACATGTGGCACTCGAGAACTGCCGCGGCAAAGCTATTCAAAGCATTTTGTTTTCAATAAAATGTATTAAATTAAAAAAAAATAACTAACATAATTTTTTTTAATTTTAGAAAAGGCTATAGCCTTTTCTTTTGGAGCGTTACTGATACTCCAATAAAAAAAGACATGTGGCACTCGAGAACTGCCGCGACAAAGCCATTGCATAGCATTTTGTTTTCAATAAAATGTATTAAATTAAAAAAAAATAACTAACATAATTTTTTTTAATTTTAGAAAAGGCTATAGCCTTTTCTTTTGGAGCGTTACTGACACGCCAATAAAAAAAGACATGTGGCACTCGAGAACTGCCGCGGCAAAGCTATTCAAAGCATTTTGTTTTCAATAAAATGTATTAAATTAAAAAAAAATAACTAACATAATTTTTTTTAATTTTAGAAAAGGCTATAGCCTTTTCTTTTGGAGCGTTACTGATACTCCAATAAAAAAAGACATGTGGCACTCGAGAACTGCCGCGACAAAGCCATTGCATAGCATTTTGTTTTCAATAAAATGTATTAAATTAAAAAAAAATAACTAACATAATTTTTTTTAATTTTAGAAAAGGCTATAGCCTTTTCTTTTGGAGCGTTACTGATACTCCAATAAAAAAAGTCATGTGGCACTCGAGAACTGCCGCGACAAAGCCATTGCATAGCATTTTGTTTTCAATAAAATGTATTAAATTAAAAAAAAATAACTAACATAATTTTTTTTAATTTTAGAAAAGGCTATAGCCTTTTCTTTTGGAGCGTTACTGACACGCCAATAAAAAAAGACATGTGGCACTCGAGAACTGCCGCGGCAAAGCTATTCATAGCATTTTGTTTTCAATAAAATGTATTAAATTAAAAAAAAAATAACTAACATAATTTTTTTTAATTTTAGAAAAGGCTATAGCCTTTTCTTTTGGAGCGTTACTGATACGCCAATAAAAAAAGACATGTGGCACTCGAGAACTGCCGCGGCAAAGCTATTTCATAGCATTTTGTTTTCAATAAAATGTATTAAATTAAAAAAAATAACTAACATAATTTTTTTTAATTTTAGAAAAGGCTATAGCCTTTTCTTTTGGAGCGTTACTGATACGCCAATAAAAAAAGACATGTGGCACTCGAGAACTGCCGCGACAAAGCCATTGCATAGCATTTTGTTTTCAATAAAATGTATTAAATTAAAAAAAAAAATAACTAACATAATTTTTTTTAATTTTAGAAAAGGCTATAGCCTTTTCTTTTGGAGCGTTACTGATACGCCAATAAAAAAAGACATGTGGCACTCGAGAACTGCCGCGGCAAAGCTATTCAAAGCATTTTGTTTTCAATAAAATGTATTAAATTAAAAAAAAATAACTAACATAATTTTTTTTAATTTTAGAAAAGGCTATAGCCTTTTCTTTTGGAGCGTTACTGATACGCCAATAAAAAAAGACATGTGGCACTCGAGAACTGCCGCGACAAAGCCATTGCATAGCATTTTGTTTTCAATAAAATGTATTAAATTAAAAAAAAATAACTAACATAATTTTTTTTAATTTTAGAAAAGGCTATAGCCTTTTCTTTTGGAGCGTTACTGATACGCCAATAAAAAAAGACATGTGGCACTCGAGAACTGCCGCGGCAAAGCTATTTCATAGCATTTTGTTTTCAATAAAATGTATTAAATTAAAAAAAAATAACTAACATAATTTTTTTTAATTTTAGAAAAGGCTATTATAGCCTTTTCTTTTGGAGCGTTACTGATACGCCAATAAAAAAAGACATGTGGCACTCGAGAACTGCCGCGGCAAAGCTATTTCATAGCATTTTGTTTTCAATAAAATGTATTAAATTAAAAAAAAAAATAACTAACATAATTTTTTTTAATTTTAGAAAAGGCTATATATAGCCTTTTCTCTTGGAGCGTTACTGATACGCCAATAAAAAAAGACATGTGGCACTCGAGAACTGCCGCGGCAAAGCCATTGCATAGCATTTTGTTTTCAATAAAATGTATTAAATTAAAAAAAAATAACTAACATAATTTTTTTTAATTTTAGAAAAGGCTATAGCCTTTTCTTTTGGAGCGTTACTGATACGCCAATAAAAAAAGACATGTGGCACTCAAGAACTGCCGCGGCAAAGCTATTCATAGCATTTTGTTTTCAATAAAATGTATTAAATTAAAAAAAAAATAACTAACATAATTTTTTTTAATTTTAGAAAAGGCTATAGCCTTTTCTTTTGGAGCGTTACTGATACGCCAATAAAAAAAGACATGTGGCACTCGAGAACTACCGCGGCAAAGCTATTCATAGCATTTTGTTTTCAATAAAATGTATTAAATTAAAAAAAAAATAACTAACATAATTTTTTTTAATTTTAGAAAACGCTATATATAGCCTTTTCTTTTGGAGCGTTACTGATACGCCAATAAAAAAAGACATGTGGCACTCGAGAACTGCCGCGACAAAGCCATTGCATAGCATTTTGTTTTCAATAAAATGTATTAAATTAAAAAAAATAACTAACATAATTTTTTTTTAATTTTAGAAAAGGCTATAGCCTTTTCTTTTGGAGCGTTACTGATACGCCAATAAAAAAAGACATGTGGCACTCGAGAACTGCCGCGACAAAGCCATTGCATAGCATTTTGTTTTCAATAAAATGTATTAAATTAAAAAAAAATAACTAACATAATTTTTTTTAATTTTAGAAAAGGCTATAGCCTTTTCTTTTGGAGCGTTACTGATACGCCAATAAAAAAAGACATGTGGCACTCGAGAACTGCCGCAGCAAAGCTATTCATAGCATTTTGTTTTCAATAAAATGTATTAAATTAAAAAAAAAATAACTAACATAATTTTTTTTAATTTTAGAAAAGGCTATAGCCTTTTCTTTTGGAGCGTTACTGATACGCCAATAAAAAAAGACATGTGGCACTCGAGAACTGCCGCGGCAAAGCTATTCAAAGCATTTTGTTTTCAATAAAATGTATTAAATTAAAAAAAAATAACTAACATAATTTTTTTTAATTTTAGAAAAGGCTATAGCCTTTTCTTTTGGAGCGTTACTGATACTCCAATAAAAAAAGACATGTGGCACTCGAGAACTGCCGCGACAAAGCCATTGCATAGCATTTTGTTTTCAATAAAATGTATTAAATTAAAAAAAAATAACTAACATAATTTTTTTTAATTTTAGAAAAGGCTATAGCCTTTTCTTTTGGAGCGTTACTGATACGCCAATAAAAAAAGACATGTGGCACTCGAGAACTGCCGCAGCAAAGCTATTCATAGCATTTTGTTTTCAATAAAATGTATTAAATTAAAAAAAAATAACTAACATAATTTTTTTTAATTTTAGAAAAGGCTATAGCCTTTTCTTTTGGAGCGTTACTGATACGCCAATAAAAAAAGACATGTGGCACTCGAGAACTGCCGCGGCAAAGCTATTCAAAGCATTTTGTTTTCAATAAAATGTATTAAATTAAAAAAAAATAACTAACATAATTTTTTTTAATTTTAGAAAAGGCTATAGCCTTTTCTTTTGGAGCGTTACTGATACTCCAATAAAAAAAGACATGTGGCACTCGAGAACTGCCGCGACAAAGCCATTGCATAGCATTTTGTTTTCAATAAAATGTATTAAATTAAAAAAAAATAACTAACATAATTTTTTTTAATTTTAGAAAAGGCTATAGCCTTTTCTTTTGGAGCGTTACTGATACGCCAATAAAAAAAGACATGTGGCACTCGAGAACTGCCGCGACAAAGCCATTGCATAGCATTTTGTTTTCAATAAAATGTATTAAATTAAAAAAAATAACTAACATAATTTTTTTTAATTTTAGAAAAGGCTATAGCCTTTTCTTTTGGAGCGTTACTGATACGCCAATAAAAAAAGACATGTGGCACTCGAGAACTGCCGCGGCAAAGCTATTCATAGCATTTTGTTTTCAATAAAATGTATTAAATTAAAAAAAAATAACTAACATAATTTTTTTTAATTTTAGAAAAGGCTATAGCCTTTTCTTTTGGAGCGTTACTGATACGCCAATAAAAAAAGACATGTGGCACTCGAGAACTGCCGCGACAAAGCCATTGCATAGCATTTTGTTTTCAATAAAATGTATTAAATTAAAAAAAATAACTAACATAATTTTTTTTAATTTTAGAAAAGGCTATAGCCTTTTCTTTTGGAGCGTTACTGATACGCCAATAAAAAAAGACATGTGGCACTCGAGAACTGCCGCGACAAAGCCATTGCATAGCATTTTGTTTTCAATAAAATGTATTAAATTAAAAAAAAATAACTAACATAATTTTTTTTAATTTTAGAAAAGGCTATAGCCTTTTCTTTTGGAGCGTTACTGATACGCCAATAAAAAAAGACATGTGGCACTCGAGAACTGCCGCGGCAAAGCTATTTCATAGCATTTTGTTTTCAATAAAATGTATTAAATTAAAAAAAATAACTAACATAATTTTTTTTAATTTTAGAAAAGGCTATAGCCTTTTCTCTTGGAGCGTTACTGATACGCCAATAAAAAAAGACATGTGGCACTCGAGAACTGCCGCGGCAAAGCTATTCATAGCATTTTGTTTTCAATAAAATGTATTAAATTAAAAAAAAATAACTAACATAATTTTTTTTAATTTTAGAAAAGGCTATAGCCTTTTCTTTTGGAGCGTTACTGATACGCCAATAAAAAAAGACATATGGCACTCGAGAACTACCGCGGCAAAGCTATTCATAGCATTTTGTTTTCAATAAAATGTATTAAATTAAAAAAAAAATAACTAACATAATTTTTTTTAATTTTAGAAAAGGCTATAGCCTTTTCTTTTGGAGCGTTACTGATACGCCAATAAAAAAAGACATGTGGCACTCGAGAACTGCCGCGGCAAAGCTATTTCATAGCATTTTGTTTTCAATAAAATGTATTAAATTAAAAAAAATAACTAACATAATTTTTTTTAATTTTAGAAAAGGCTATAGCCTTTTCTTTTGGAGCGTTACTGATACGCCAATAAAAAAAGACATGTGGCACTCGAGAACTGCCGCGACAAAGCCATTGCATAGCATTTTGTTTTCAATAAAATGTATTAAATTAAAAAAAAAATAACTAACATAATTTTTTTTAATTTTAGAAAAGGCTATAGCCTTTTCTTTTGGAGCGTTACTGATACGCCAATAAAAAAAGACATGTGGCACTCGAGAACTGCCGCGACAAAGCCATTGCATAGCATTTTGTTTTCAATAAAATGTATTAAATTAAAAAAAATAACTAACATAAATTTTTTTAATTTTAGAAAAGGCTATAGCCTTTTCTTTTGGAGCGTTACTGATACGCCAATAAAAAAAGACATGTGGCACTCGAGAACTGCCGCGGCAAAGCTATTCATAGCATTTTGTTTTCAATAAAATGTATTAAATTAAAAAAAAATAACTAACATAATTTTTTTTAATTTTAGAAAAGGCTATAGCCTTTTCTTTTGGAGCGTTACTGATACGGCAATAAAAAAAGACATGTGGCACTCGAGAACTGCCGCGACAAAGCCATTGCATAGCATTTTGTTTTCAATAAAATGTATTAAATTAAAAAAAATAACTAACATAATTTTTTTTAATTTTAGAAAAGGCTATAGCCTTTTCTTTTGGAGCGTTACTGATACGCCAATAAAAAAAGACATGTGGCACTCGAGAACTACCGCGGCAAAGCTATTCATAGCATTTTGTTTTCAATAAAATGTATTAAATTAAAAAAAAAATAACTAACATAATTTTTTTTAATTTTAGAAAAGGCTATAGCCTTTTCTTTTGAAGCGTTACTGATACGCCAATAAAAAAAGACATGTGGCACTCGAGAACTGCCGCGACAAAGCCATTGCATAGCATTTTGTTTTCAATAAAATGTATTAAATTAAAAAAAAATAACTAACATAATTTTTTTTAATTTTAGAAAAGGCTATAGCCTTTTCTTTTGGAGCGTTACTGATACGCCAATAAAAAAAGACATGTGGCACTCGAGAACTGCCGCGGCAAAGCTATTTCATAGCATTTTGTTTTCAATAAAATGTATTAAATTAAAAAAAAATAACTAACATAATTTTTTTTAATTTTAGAAAAGGCTATTATAGCCTTTTCTTTTGGAGCGTTACTGATACGCCAATAAAAAAAGACATGTGGCACTCGAGAACTGCCGCGGCAAAGCTATTTCATAGCATTTTGTTTTCAATAAAATGTATTAAATTAAAAAAAAAATAACTAACATAATTTTTTTTAATTTTAGAAAAGGCTATATATAGCCTTTTCTTTTGGAGCGTTACTGATACGCCAATAAAAAAAGACATGTGGCACTCGAGAACTGCCGCGGCAAAGCTATTTCATAGCATTTTGTTTTCAATAAAATGTATTAAATTAAAAAAAAATAACTAACATAATTTTTTTTAATTTTATAAAAGGCTATAGCCTTTTCGTTTGGAGCGTTACTGATACGCCAATAAAAAAAGACATGTGGCACTCGAGAACTGCCGCGGCAAAGCCATTGCATAGCATTTTGTTTTCAATAAAATGTATTAAATTAAAAAAAAATAACTAACATAATTTTTTTTAATTTTAGAAAAGGCTATAGCCTTTTCTTTTGGAGCGTTACTGATACGCCAATAAAAACAGACATGTGGCACTCGAGAACTGCCGCGGCAAAGCCATTGCATAGCATGTTGTTTTCAATAAAATGTATTAAATTAAAAAAAAATAACTAACATAATTTTTTTTAATTTTAGAAAAGGCTATATATAGCCTTTTCTTTTGGAGCGTTACTGATACGCCAATAAAAAAAGACATGTGGCACTCGAGAACTGCCGCGGCAAAGCTATTTCATAGCATTTTGTTTTCAATAAAATGTATTAAATTAAAAAAAAAATAACTAACATAATTTTTTTTAATTTTAGAAAAGGCTATAGCCTTTTCTTTTGGAGCGTTACTGATACGCCAATAAAAACAGACATGTGGCACTCGAGAACTGCCGCGGCAAAGCCATTGCATAGCATTTTGTTTTCAATAAAATGTATTAAATTAAAAAAAAAAATAACTAACATAATTTTTTTTAATTTTAGAAAAGGCTATAGCCTTTTCTTTTGGAGCGTTACTGATACGCCAATAAAAAAAGACATGTGGCACTCGAGAACTGCCGCGGCAAAGCTATTTCATAGCATTTTGTTTTCAATAAAATGTATTAAATTAAAAAAAAATAACTAACATAATTTTTTTTAATTTTAGAAAAGGCTATAGCCGTTTCTTTTGGAGCGTTACTGATACGCCAATAAAAAAAGACATGTGGCACTCGAGAACTGCCGCGGCAAAGCCATTGCATAGCATTTTGTTTTCAATAAAATGTATTAAATTAAAAAAAAAATAACTAACATAATTTTTTTTAGTTAATAGAAAAGGCTATATATAGCCTTTTCTTTTGGAGCGTTACTGATACGCCAATAAAAAAAGACATGTGGCACTCGAGAACTGCCGCGGCAGAGCTATTGCATAGCAATTTGTTTTCAATAAAATGTATTAAATAAAAAAAAATAATTAACATAATTTTTTTTTAATTAATAGAAAAGGCTATGGAGCGTTACTGATACGCCAATAAAAAAAGACATGTGGCACTCGAGAACTGCCGCGGCAAAGCTATTGCATAGCATTTTGTTTTCAATAAAATGTATTAAATAAAAAAAAATAACTAACATAATTTTTTTTTAATTAATAGAATAGGCTATAGCCTTTTCTTTTGGAGCATTACTGATACGCCAATAAAAAAAGACATGTGGCACTCGAGAACTGCCGCGGCAAAGCTATTGCATAGCATTTTGTTTTCAATAAAATGTATTAAATAAAAAAAAATAACTAACATAATTTTTTTTTAATTAATAGAAAAGGCTATTATAGCCTTTTCTTTTGGAGCGTTACTGATACGCCAATAAAAAAAGACATGTGGCACTCGAGAACTGCCGCGGCAGAGCTATTGCATAGCAATTTGTTTTCAATAAAATGTATTAAATAAAAAAAAATAATTAACATAATTTTTTTTTAATTAATAGAAAAGGCTATAGCCTTTTCTTTTGGAGCGTTACTGATACGCCAATAAAAAAAGACATGTGGCACTCGAGAACTGCCGCGGCAAAGCTATTGCATAGCATTTTGTTTTCAATAAAATGTTTTAAATAAAAAAAAATAACTAACATAATTTTTTTTAATTAATAGAAAAGGCTATAGCCTTTTCTTTTGGAGCGTTACTGATACGCCAATAAAAAAAGACATGTGGCACTCGAGAACTGCCGCGGCAAAGCTATTGCATAGCATTTTGTTTTCAATAAAATGTTTTAAATAAAAAAAAATAACTAACATAATTTTTTTTAATTAATAGAAAAGGCTATAGCCTTTTCTTTTGGAGCGTTACTGATACGCCAATAAAAAAAGACATGTGGCACTCGAGAACTGCCGCGGCAAAGCTATTGCATAGCATTTTGTTTTCAATAAAATGTATTAAATTAAAAAAAATAACTAACATAATTTTTTTTAATTAATAGAAAAGGCTATAGCCTTTTCTTTTGGAGCGTTACTGATACGCCAATAAAAAAAGACATGTGGCACTCGAGAACTGCCGCGGCAAAGCTATTGCATAGCATTTTGTTTTCAATAAAATGTTTTAAATAAAAAAAAATAACTAACATAATTTTTTTTAATTAATAGAAAAGGCTATAGCCTTTTCTTTTGGAGCGTTACTGATACGCCAATAAAAAAAGACATGTGGCACTCGAGAACTGCCGCGGCAAAGCTATTGCATAGCATTTTGTTTTCAATAAAATGTTTTAAATAAAAAAAAATAACTAACATAATTTTTTTTAATTAATAGAAAAGGCTATAGCCTTACTGCGTTACTGATACGCCAATAAAAAAAGACATGTGGCACTCGAGAACTGCCGCGGCAGAGCTATTGCATAGCATTTTGTTTTCAATAAAATGTATTAAATTAAAAAAAATAACTAACATAATTTTTTTTTTAATTAATAAAAAAGGCTATAGCCTTTTCTTTTGGAGCGTTACTGATACGCCAATAAAAAAAGACATGTGGCACTCGAGAACTGCCGCGGCAAAGCTATTGCATAGCATTTTGTTTTCAATAAAATGTTTTAAATAAAAAAAAATAACTAACATAATTTTTTTTAATTAATAGAAAAGGCTATAGCCTTTTCTTTTGGAGCGTTACTGATACGCCAATAAAAAAAGACATGTGGCACTCGAGAACTGCCGCGGCAGAGCTATTGCATAGCATTTTGTTTTCAATAAAATGTATTAAATTAAAAAAAAATAACTAACATAATTTTTTTTTAATTAATAGAAAAGGCTATAGCCTTTTCTTTTGGAGCGTTACTGCCAATAAAAAAAGACATGTGGCACTCGAGAACTGCCGCGGCAGAGCTATTGCATAGCATTTTGTTTTCAATAAAATGTATTAAATTAAAAAAAATAACTAACATAATTTTTTTTTTAATTAATAAAAAAGGCTATAGCCTTTTCTTTTGGAGCGTTACTGATACGCCAATAAAAAAAGACATGTGGCACTCGAGAACTGCCGCGGCAAAGCTATTGCATAGCATTTTGTTTTCAATAAAATGTTTTAAATAAAAAAAAATAACTAACATAATTTTTTTTAATTAATAGAAAAGGCTATAGCCTTTTCTTTTGGAGCGTTACTGATACGCCAATAAAAAAAGACATGTGGCACTCGAGAACTGCCGCGGCAAAGCTATTGCACGCTAGCCACTTATTTATCCCATGCTAATGTTACGGCCACACAAATGATGGCTGTTGTTTAGTTACACCCATTCGTACTACGCCAGCTTCGGATACAGGTACTGGCGCTGTGGCTACGGTTACTGGTATAAATACCACATTAGTTTGTTTATGGCACATCTGTAAATCGCAACAGTTCATAACATACCGCCAGAGTTATATCACCAGCACTACTTTCATAGCAGCTGGTCCTGCCCTGCCAAGTGCAGTTAATACATACTTCATAAGGAAGTCTAAGGGTATTAGTGGCTTTCCGATTTCCGCAGGTGGTTCCGTTGGTACTATTAGTGGTAGGCTGGTTGGAAGTACTGCCTCAGCTCTATAGTCGGCTGGTATTGATAAGCAACTGCAAATAAATAATTTATAAAATACATAGGCACAATGTAAGAAGTTTTTTTTATGAAAAAGTATCTAAAGTAAAAAATCTTTTTTGTAGTAATATACATGAATAATTTTTTTTTGTAAACAAACAAAATAATTTCAAAAATTTCGGCAGCCAAAATTCAAGTGAATTCAGTCACCTGATCCAACCCTAAATCGCCTTGAATAAAACTAAAAAAAAGTTATCAGCTATGCTATCAAGTTCACCTGTTATGAATTCGCCTTGTTGAGAAGTTTGGATTTTTTGGGAAAACACATTTTTTATTTTCTGAACAATCGATTTTATGATTTTTTAAATTGTAGATTTTTGTGGTATTTTTTCGGTTATTAGTAATTTTATGATATTCTTGTAGAATTTCGTTTGGTTAAATAATTTTCGATTTCCTGGCAAAGTTGTAAAATTTTTGTGATATATTTTCGATTATTGGTAAGTTTTACATATTTTGGTAAACAAAAATTAAGAGCCATATCGAATAACAAGTGTAGAATTATGTTGTAGGGTATAGAAAAAAAACAATAAAACTCAATTGTTTTTACATCTCAGATTTTAAAATGTTTCATCATTTACGAGTTAATATGTTTGACTTCTTGATTGTGTGAGTTTGTAATTTGTTAAGGGTTGGTGGCTTCAATTTTTATTCACTTCCTTCAAATTGTGAAAAATCGATTTCACACACTTCGTTAAGTTTCCATTTTTGCATGTTTGTATGTATTTGCATATAAAGAAATGTGTGTATGTGCGTATGTGTATTTATTGTACGAAGAGTACACAAAATTTATTTATTTTATATATAAGAATTGTATGCTGAATTTTATATGGCACATAAGTTACATTGCGTAGAATTCTTTGGAAATCAGTATTTAAATGAATAAAATCTTTAAGCAAATAGTGAAAACCTTTTTTATTTTTAAATAAAATAAAAGTTTTTTTGACATTCTTTTCTAGGCCAAAAAACTCAGTAAAATAAAAATGGTAAAATACTTTGAATATTATTTTTTTATATAAGCAGGCATTGTCAAATTGAAAAAATATAAATTTAAAAAAAATTCTTCATGTTGTGAATGGAGCGATAATAACATAAATATTTAAAACGCTCTTTCATTTAGCATTTTTTATTTGAATTTTGGCTAAATAAAATCGAATTACTTTTAAATTTTTTTAATTTGTTGAACTGAATTATAAGAAACAACGAACGCTGGTGAGATAGTGTAGCGATAACGACATCAGCACTGATCCGTTCCAAATGTATAAACACGGATTTGAAGTTGAGCCAAACAATTACTTTCAATATAAACCAAATATAATTTCGACTAATTACTTACAAACATTAATTTGGAACTCATTCTGTTAACATCCTGCCATGGTTTATTACATTTGACTTTAGTCGTTCAAATAAAACAGTAGACAAGATTTCACAATGTACAGCCACACACACACACAAAAAGAGATTTGAATCTTATATTGTTCCAGCTGTTGACAGCAGATAATGAAATGTGAATAGCTAATGGTATGAGAAATGTTGTTGTAATAATATCAGTTGTGGCCAATTAAAGTCCATAGGAATGAAAACTTGTCTGCCTTTTCTTAGCTTTATTGACACCAGAGAACCAGTGAATTTAATATTGATGATAGAAATTGCTGGAAGGAAGATATTAAGTCAGACAATATTTTGTATTCATAAAAAATCTAAATCGTTTTACCTTTAATACGGCGATTACATCTTAGTTTAATTTAAAAATAAATTTGAAAAATACTCGTGTAGCAAACCTTTTTATTAGGATGATTTTATTTTATTTATTTTAGTTTTAAACGATTTAAATTTTATATACATACGAAGATTTAGATACAAAAGAGTTTGGGTTTAAAGGGATTCAAAGTGATTTATTAAAAGTTCATTGAGCGTCGAATTTATTATTTTAAATGAAATATGTTGCTTGTGTTGTAAAGACTTGTTTTGAATAAAACATTTAAGGTAAGATTAGATTCTAGCTGCTTTCAAAGAAAAAATATGAAAGCGTATGAGTAATAAACATTTTAATTTTCATAGTAATCATACGTGCAGTTTCCTTTACAAAAGATACAATTCTGAAAGTTTAGTAGAAGAAGTGAAAGTTTTTGAATGCGAGGTACATACATAAGTGTCTTAAAATCATGTCAAAATTTAATTTCCGTAAAAACTTAAATTCGCTAAAGAAAAATTTATCAAACATTTAAAGTTCATATAAAGATGTATGAAATTCATAAAGAACGCAAGAGATTCATAGAAAACATGTCAATCACAATTAACACAAAAATCGAAAATTATTTTGTAAATTAAGATATCGACTCCTAAAATTTACAAGAGACCGTTTTTATACTACAAAACTGTTACATTCGATAAAATGTGCATTGTATTATCTCCATAACTATTATATTTATCGCTATAATATTTTGTCAACAGATTAATTAATGGATTTAGAACCAATTTGCATAAAAAACTATATTTCATAAAAAGTGTAACATACGATAATTTCGCGCACAGGGGTCGATATTTTAAAATTAACTCCAAGAATGTTTTTTGTAAGTTTTATATTCTTGTTGAACTTGATAGACCTGCGTTAATTTTTTGCTGTTTTTTAAAAGATTTTTTTGTTTGTTACTGTTTTTCGAGATTTTAAGGGCTTTAATGAATTCAAGATTTTAGATAATTTAATTTTTTTTTGTAAGTTACTGATTTTTAGATCTTTTGGCTGCCAAATAAAATTAAAAACGCTTAAGTAAATTAAATAGTTAAATTAATAAACTGGATAGAAAACTACTAAATTTAGCCTGATAATATATGAATTGGCAACACTGCTACTCAGTAAAGTATGAAAATTTTTATATTTAAAAGTAATGCGTGATCCATTTCGGGGTTCCCTACTTTTTTAAAGAAAAAACACAGAAAATTCTAATTTAATGGAGAATGTTTACTATCATTTGAAAGAACATTCTTTGGCATTTATTTTTTGCAGATTATGTCTATCAAATGTTGGCCGTTGCTACGTCGCAGATGGTCCATCCGTTGAGTCCAATTTTCGATGACTCGTTCGAGCATTTCAACTGGTAACTGGCAAATGACATGCGTGATGTTTTCCCACAAGGCCTGAATCAAAGCAGGATTGTCCGCATAAACTTTAGACTTTACATATCCCCACAGGAAAAAGTCTAACGGTGTGATAACACACGATCTTGGTGGCCAATCGACCGGCCCAAAACGTGAAATTATGCGCTCACCGAAATGTTATCTCAATAAATCCATTGATTGATGCGATGTGCGGGAAGTGGCGCCGTCTTGCTGAAACCAAATGTCGCCGACATTACGAGCTTCAATTTCAGGCATCAAATAGTCGGTTATCATGGCACGATAACGGTCGCCATTGACGGTTACGTTTGCACCGGCATCATTTTTAAAGAAATATGGACCGATTCCACCGGTCTATTCGGTCGAATATTATCCATTAATGAATGCTGGTTCTCAAAATGGGTGATGGTGTTGCGAATAGTGTGCTCAGTAGGCCGATTATGTTTACCATAAGTTGAGCGAACTGCACGAAACACATTCCTCACAGAACTTGAATTTTCGTAATAAAGTTGAACGATTTGTAAACGTTGTTCAGGCGTAAGTCTTTCCATTATGAAATGCCAAACAATACTAAACAAAAATAACATGACACCATGACACGACTCACACGTGATCTGTCAAAAAAAGGCTATTGAAAAAAGTATCTCTACTCGAATCACCCATTATAAGTTCAACTCCGAAAATTTGAACTTAGGCTCAAGTTTGTTAATTTAATGTAATTTATTTTATGAAATTTAACAATTCTGTAATGTCAAAAGCACGTAGATGATTACATGCACACTAGAGTTCTCAAACAGGAAATTGAAATATTTAGTAAAAAGTATATTTAAGCAGCTGGGATCGCAACAACGGCTGGCTATTTTTTTCTATTCTGTTGTGCTTTAATAAAAAATATCCTAATACATGACTTTATTATTTGTAATTGTGTTTTGTTGTGCAGAAATTATTATCTACAAACTTGTCGAAAAGCTTCAAAGGCAATAAATTGCAGCTAAATTGTTCAATTCAGAATTTGTTCACTAATCAAATATTTACAAAACGCAGAAGAATTTTTTGTCGATCCTTCCAGATCCAATCATTTTACTTTTGCCAAAGATATTTTTAACAGACTTTTTGGAGGTGATCCAAGCAATTGCAAATAATCATTATCTAACAAAGAAGTTTTACGCTTCCATTTAAAAATCAAATTGAAAAGTCAATTAGAGGCACAGGAGTAAAACCTAGACAGAAAATGAATACAGCTACACTTATTATGTATCAAAGTACGTTAAATAAACAAATAATGTGGAAAAGTTATACAAGTTATATAAGACCGACATCCATTTTCTATTTTAATAAAAATAAGAAATTGAATGTCTAAAGAACTTCCAAATGCGCTTATAATATTAATATTTGTCTTGTTACAAAGCAACGAAAAGATTTACATTTTCTTTTTGCACAATATCACTTTTTGTGTAGAAATTTCAATTTTTAAATTTTTATAAAGGTTGGTTTTTTAAGCTCTAAAGAATTTAAAATTATAATAAAACAGAGATAAATTGGGTTAAGTGCCTTGAAAGGTAATTCTTTGCAAATAATCTTTAAATATGGATTCGGCCTTAAGGTTGCCGCTGTTGACACTGTTTGGATGTCCAATTTTAATACGCATTTCGCAATAATTGCAGCTATTTTTCTTTGGGTTATCAGCTTAGACAAGCGACTTCGAGAAATAATCTAATGGCGTTAGATCGCACAATCTTGTTGAGCAACTAACAAAATTGCGTGAAATTTCAAAATTTTTCTGGATTTTTTTCAGTGTCATTTTTTGCATTTTTGTTATTACAACAATTTTTAAGCGTCGTTCTAGCATTAATCTAGAAATTATATATAATGGCAAATTAAAAACAAAGCAACTGTTAGCATGTCAAATTCATGCCAATTCAAAGTACTATCGGGTTAGAAAAAAAACACCCTTTTGTTTAATGAGTATTAATGAATATTTGTGAATACACTTTGACTGACTTGTTTCCAAACTTTCTTTTGTAAAAAATATTTTTTTATAAAATTCCTGTGTTTTTAAGGGAATAATAACAATAAAGAATGTAAGTGATAATACAAACAAACATTCCTAAGTGCAAAAAAATATACGGAATAAGATAATTAGTGAAAAGGATTCGATCAACAAAGAGAAATGAGTTGAATATCAATATGATGTTGAGCGATTAGAAAACATTGTAAAAATGTATATAATGAACTAATTGGTTTAAAGGTTGATGCTTAGACACACAAATTCACTAACCTAAAACAGTGGAAATGATAAATAATGCAAGAGCTCTGATAATGGAGATGAGGTAATGTCCGACAAAATACCATCTCGTTTCAGCTCTACCAGCCTGTTAAATATTATACTTCAAAAAAAATATTTAAAAAATCCGTATTAATTGTTTCTCTCAACAAATCTGTTTTCATAAAACAAATATAATTACATTCAGCCTAATTACAATTCTTGGATTTGAATTTATATTTAGAGTAAAAAAAACGTCAAACAATTTAATTATTTTTCTCAATTTTTTCAAAATATTTTTTTCTTGTTCTCTGATTTGTTAGCAATTCTTTATGATATGTCTACATAATTTCCAAACATGTATTTTCTCTAAGCCATGTCACTACAAAATTTCATGCCACAAGAGAAAAGGAGATGAAATATATTAAATAAACCGCATTTCGTCTGACCATCCATCCATCCATCAAAGTAACAGGCAGCAGACAGCCATTGTAACAAAAGCGCCTTAATAATTAATTTTATTAAATTTTACCGGGTGTTTTATGTTATTCTTTTCTATTCGTCTTGGTTTTTTATTAATTTACTTATAATCGTTGACATTATTTTAAATAAATGAAAATGGGTTTGCTGAAATATCTTAAATTCTTGCAACATTTTTAATTACATTTAGTTTTAAAGAGTATTTGATATTACTCTAATTTCTTTTGATCTGGTTAAAAATAGCTCAAAGCAGAAATATTGACAATAAAGAAAATAATATACGCACACGTGTACTGTATTCGCCGAAGGCAAAAAAGGTTTAAAATAGTTGTGAAGCTATATAAACGTTTTTTAATTGAAACAGTTTAATTATGGTAAATCTTGTATAGCTTCGTCTAAGTATGAAAAAAACTATATTTTTTGTTAACAAACAATGAAAATTTTGAAAGAAAATTTAAGTTTGGCAAAAAACGAAAACTCAGAAATTATAGAAAAATATGAAAATGTTAAAAAAAGTAATTGGAATATGTCTCCAAAAGTAAAAAATTTAGCTTAGAAATCAAAGTTCCTCTCAAAAACTGTAACTTCATAAAAGCAATTAACCAAAAATCAATAAAAATTTAAAATTTATCATAAATTCATAATTTCATCAAAAAATCTAAAATTCTCCAGAGATTCAAATTTACTAAATAAACAAAAACTGAAAGTTTTTTTTAAGTCTAAAATTAATAAAGATATAGAAATTTTAGCCAATAAAGAAACCGAAATTCTAGAAAAATAAAAATTACTTTTTTAATTTTATTATTCGAGACATGTCTCGATATCTTATTCCAAAGAATTTCAAATTAAAATAGATTCATATCGAATGTAATTTGTTTGTTGGGTTTTTTTTATAAGTTTCAAAGCCTACTATGCTTATACTTTTGTAATTTATGTAATTCTCATTTTAAAGTTTTTGCATAAAGCATCCCCATACATGTTTCAAACCAGTTGGCCATGGAGTCGGTTGTTGTCCAAATCAAGGCGTATATAGCAACTGAGCAAAGCGAATTCATACAGGTGAAATTTATAGCGCAGCTGATAATTTTTTTATGAGTTTTATCCAAGGCGAATTAGGGTTGGCTGTCAAAATTTATTTATTTCTTTTGTTTACATCAAGGCGAATTCATAACATGTGGTCTCGACAGCTCAGCTGATTATTTTTTGCTCCTTGCTTTTCGATCGTTTTGTTTGTCAAAATTTTTTTATGTTTGATTTGTATATAGTGTTTGACATTGATTTTGACAAAGAAAGCAGGTATTTTTCAAAGCGAATCGAGGCAAGTCTACCTATTAGGAATTTGCCTTGTGCTTAAATTCATTATTAAATTATATTTATACAACATCACATACGTGTACAAAACAAATTTAATTTTTAAAGAATCTTCCATTTACTTTTTATTTTGCAAATAGGGATGAATATGGTTCGATAGCCTGGATGCCTCCAATTCAGAACCCACAGCACAGGCATCAAAGAATTAACACTTTGATCCTCGCCAGCTTTATAAATATAACCATTCACTTTGTCTTGGTCACTTTATCTTGGTGGTTTCGCAAACGCAGCATACTTTGAGTGTTGCGGGAAACCAACATTTGAAAATATACTACGACATAATTCTCAACCATCCAACAAATTGGCGCATTTCGTTTTTTATATTTTCCAAATCTTCCAATAAATATTTCAAGTCCAAAACATTGGTAAAAAAATCCAAATTAAAGTATAATTTTTCTTCTTGCTTCTTTAGCAAATCAGCTTTAGACAAAACATTAACATGAGGCAAAACCATGCGTATCATCATATTTAAACACATCAACAAAGTAGGAACAAATTTGGCAGGTTCACTGCAATAATGAAAGTCGATAAGATTAATTGTTACCAAATCGTAGCCTAGTTTTTCTAATATTTTCGACATAGAAACATGATGTGTATATAGTTCTACTTGTCCGGGGCAATCGAAGAAAATGTAATTACATGTGTTAGACTGCTTACGCACATACATCCACCTAAAAACAATTTCTCCTGAAAATGATAAAAAAGGAACATAAGTTTACGTAACATCTCGAAAACAAAGCGGTCTTCTATGGCATTTTAATGTGTGTGGAAATTTTTTGGGTGGGTGGTGAGAAAATCGCAGGAGCCAATAATTGAGCAGCGGATCTTTGAAACATTTCCACACTGATTTCATCAACAATTATAATATTTGTTAAATTTATTATTTCAAAGGATTTCAAAAAAACAACAACCCTTAACAAACAAATCTTTTTAAAATAATTATAATTTTTAATATATAATTTTTCGCGTTAGTCAAATGCTTTTGACAATGTATCGTACTATGATTTTACAAATAAATAAAAAAATAAAATGCTTGTGGTTCTTGTAGTGTTGTACTTGTTGTAGTATTAAGTTCACCTGTATAGATTCGCCTTGCAACTGAGTCGGTTGTTGTACAAATCAAGGAGTGTATAGCTCCGTCAATTGATTAGTTTGGCAGTTATCGAGTTGGCTGAAGAAAAATCAAAAGATTTTTATTTTTCCAAGTTGACTACCGATCGATCATCTATTTTGTTTCTGTTCAATTGAAAAACTATATGTGTGGTTTTTTCTTACTTTTTCGTTTTGTTCTGTTGCGGATTATTCCGTAGAAAATAGAATACAACGTTAAGTGACAGCCAAGAGTTTGTATATATTAGTTTTTTGTTGTGTGATATATTAAAAATTTTGTATTAAAAGTCAGAAAATTTTATTTTAATTAAAATTTTTAAAGATATATATATTTTTGTCATAAGAAAAAGTTTTTGCAAACATTTACAAAATTCATTCCTGTAATTACATCGTCCACATTCGAAAGTTCAGACACAGAACAAGTAAGAAATATTTTCTATAGAAAAGAACGGCACAGAACGGCAATGAAAAGTAAAAACTAATGAGGTCTTAAGTATTTCAATTCGATTGTGCTGTGTGTGTTCGAGTCCCTTGATCAGCTGTCAAAATTTATGTTTGTAGTTTTCTGTTGCAAAGAAAGTGTGAAGTATTTCTTTTATTTCATTGAATTTTATATAAGAAATATAAAAATGACATTGGTGGCAAACATGGATGCTTGGAGAGAAATTTTCCAATTGCTCGAAGAAAATCCAGCACTTTGGTAAATAAAATAATTCTTCGGCTTTTCTTTTTTTTTAATCATCAATGCATTCTGCAATAACCATTATTGCAACTGTTTTAATTTTTTCAATAATTGCAATAGAAGTTTTTTATTTTAAAATTTGTAATTGTAAAAACACATATAAATTTGACAATTGAATGAACGTTTTTCAATTTAGTTTATGGAGTGTGTGGTCAAGAATCAATACAATTGAAAGACTGAATTGAAACGTGTATGGGATGCTTAAGATAAGAAGCTTTTCGAGAATAATGTTTAAGGTCCACTAATGCTTTGGCATAAACACTAATGAAATGTATGTATACAATAGAGTCGCTATAAACCCTCAACAAACAAAACCTTTTGAAATTCTTTAAAGTAAAAACTACTGCAAATCAAAAATTAACAAAAAAATCTGAATTTAATAAAAATGAGAAAAGACGTAAATTTCAAAATGTATATATTTTTAAAACTTTCTCCAAAATTTTTTAACTTGATTATTTTCTTAGATAAGTTTTATTAAAGCTCTGTAACAAAGTATATTTATTCAAGTGCACTCACTTCGACAGCTGATTATCAACTCATTTTACTTGAATTGTCAAATTTTGTCTACATTTTAATGTTTATTTGCATAAATTTGCTTTCACATTAAAATTTTTAATAATTGAAAAAATAAATAATCTTAATAATTATCTTTATGTTAAAAAATTATTTAATAGCTATGTTCATTAATTTTGCCATCAAAAATCGCTGTTAAAAATAATAAAAAGTAAATGAACACTTTACCATCCACAGCGTACAGTAACGAGAATCTAGGTGCTCTAGGACCCAGATGCAGTAGATCCTTAATTCACAAGGATTGCTTTAGACATCTTATATTAATCCTAAGTTAAACTAAAATTAATTTTCTATCATATAAATAGATTTTATCGCCTTAAAAATTTACATTTACTTACGATTTCTTAAATTCTTTAAGAAAACTTGATTTGTAAATACGAACGCTAAAGAGCTGTTTTAATAATTCTTCAAAGTAAAAATTTTACTATTAAGAATTCGCAAAAATTTTTTTGCTCTCTTTTGATGTTTTCGCCTTGAGAACTTTTGCATTTAATAAACAATTTATGTTCAAAATTATTAAAAATTTTCAGTAAATGAACAGACCTATTAATTCTCTATGTGGCTATCAGTTCTTTTTGACAATAATGCTGAAAATATCAAAACAAAATGCCTGTTGTTTTTGTTGTTGTAGAATCATAGTTCTAGGATAGCTGCTATAATTTTACCCACTCGTTAGAAATAGTGACACAGCACTGTGCGATGGTAAGATTTTCCTCTGCTGAGAAAAAAATATACATTTAACAAAAACCGTCATTGCCACGGCATATTTCAGTTTATATTCTTTAATATAATATGTTTTTTTTCTTTTACTAATATTTGTTTATGTGTCTTTTGTTTGTTTTATATTCTTGTTTTTATTAAAAATATCTCAATAATTTTCACAGATTGAATATTTTATATATTAGAAATTTATGACATTTCTATTTTATTATGAAGTAACATCCCTACAAGAATTGGATGACCGAAACTAATACATACACAATTTTCATACTAATATATTTATAGGGATTTAACATTCGAACAAACATATGACTGTTGTTGGTGGTAGAAAAATCCGTCAACGTTGGCGAATTATATTGTATTTTCCACATATTTTTTTTTGATTATGGCAGTAAAAGTTTAAAATACTAAAAATTTTTATTAAAAAAAATCGATGCTACAATTTTTGTGACATATTTATTTCCAGCAAAAAGATAAGTACATATTTAATTAAATAGTTTTGAATAATTTTGGGACAATTATATAAAAATCCCCTTTTTAGTTTGGAGCGAAATAGTGCGGGACGCACGAGGGCCAACCAACGAGGAATTCCAATTTGAACCACTCAAGGAATGGTTGGAATTGTGAGGGGTTGAGGGATAAAAGACGAAAGAAAGAATTAGTTCTTAGTGCTTTTATGTATGTAACTGGTAATTGGGTATGAATTCGTCAAGTTTGACAAGTCAGCGGTGACCGATATGTACATACATCAATGTTGGTTAGTCAAATGTGACTAATATTTGCATCAGCGGTGACCAGTAAAAAAATATAAGATTGAGCAGTTCAGACATTTGATCTATGTACGATAAAATTTGGTAGTTAGATGAAAATGCAAGATCACACGTACACAAAAGATTCCGTAATTTTTTTCATATTGACCTTAAGAAGATTATTGAAACTTTGTTCTACGTGATGACCGATATTCTATCAGCAGTGCCAGTCATATTACCAGTCAAATAACCGTCACTGTTCTTGCAGGGATATTTGTGTTGCGGCTGTTGAGAGGTTGAGAGTTACAACTGAGAGATTAATAAGAACAGGCAAGAAAATAAAATAAATGTTATCCCAAACAGATTATCCCAAATGCTTGGCGTCGATACGCAAACCGATGTAAAATTTGTATGAGTGACAACAACCGTGGGGTTGTGTTTCTACCCGGGTGTATTAATTAAAATGTGCACTCAATTTGACAGCTGGTCTCTTCCTAATTGCTTTTTTAAAAGTTTTTTTTTATAATTGAAAAAAAGCAGTGTATGTGATGTGAAAAATTTTTCCGCAAGCGAAAAAATTAAATTTAATAAAGGACAAGGGGAAAAAGTTATAAAAATGGTTTCATTGGTTCAGAAGAATTAGCAAAAATAAAATGCCTTTTGTTTTTGTAGTTGTAAAAACAACAACCATATAAAAGAACAAAAAGCAATATTTCTTATTTATGGAGTTTATTTGACAGTCACGAACCGCAAATGTTTTAATCGCTGGATCCCAAAGGCTTGCCGTCTACACGTCAAGGTCAAACTTGATCGAAAGTCACGTACCATTGATGGTGGTATAGCCCTTTCAGACCCGACGCTAAACTACTGGAAATTTTGTCATAGTTTTTGGAATATATTGTCTCTATATCGTATGAAAATATAATCAATGTTTATGTTTCATCATTTTTATATTCTTCAAGGATTTTCAGGATACGCACAATTGATTACTCTCGGTAAAATTTTTAGCCAAAACGTTTTTTTATTGCGTCAAATGATTTCAATTGGTTTAAAAGATTAAAATTTATTTTTTTCTTCAAATATGACTACTTCAATATTTTTTAACGATTATTTTGACGAAATTGAAATGTGAGGCAAGAATTTCTCAAGGATTCAAGTGACGGTAAAACGAACAGCAATCGATGCATGCGGGTCTATTTGAGATTGGTCAAATAGAAGTGAAAATATTGAGATCGAAACCCACCCGCACAATAGATGCATCGCGGTCTGAAAGGGATAAAACATTTAATCAATTTTTCTTGTGATCAATACTGAAATTTTCAAAACTATTTAAAAAAATTTTGACTAATTTTAATTAATTATTATTTGTAGGCCCAAAAAATTGTCCATTATTACGGTTAATGTTTATTATTCAAGAAGGTTGCTGTAAATAAAAAAAGTTATGAGTACTCCAAGTGCATTAACACTTGAAATACAAATGCGGATTTAACGGAATACGATTACACAAATTCTCCGTACTTAAAATTTTAAATTAAAAATAAAGTTCTAGTCGAATCGAAATAATTCATGCGGAATAATTCCTTTCATATAAATCAACCAAGCATTTACTTATTTGGGAGATTTTATATTCTCCAACACCGCGGAACACTTTGGGCAGAAGTAAAAGAAAAAGGAAAGAATTATTTCATAAATTCAAATGTAATCTTTCTTTTTTTGCATTTTAGCTAAATACATGTCAAGGGTTGTAGTTTTTTTCTTTTTCTATTTAATATGATTTTATTTCATTTTAATCAAGGGACTACAAATATTTTATATGTTTTTTTGCCAGCTTGTTTTTTTGGGTTACCGAAAATGTAATGACACCAGCTTATGTTATATATACATAAATTCCAAACAAAAAGGGGTCAGTTTAGCTTTGACGCTGATCTTTATGACAAAAAATACACTAAGAATATGCTTTAGAAGGATTTGAGAAAACCCGCATATCTGTACAATTTATGACATTTATGTACATTTGTTTGTGGTTTAAAAACTATTGTGTCTTTTTTATTTTTATTGTAGTTGTACATCTGTACGAGGGGTCAGATTTTTGTGTTTATTTTTCGTTATAAGAAAATGTAATATTGAAAATTTATAAACGACACGTGGAACAATTTAACAAATTATGCCTCAATAAAATTCGTTTCCATTTTTTTTACATAAGTGCCCATAATCGCACATACAAACATGCGAGTGCTTATGTGTTTGTTTTTTCCCCCTATAAATACGAGAATGTATTTATTGCTTTTGTTAAAAACATTTCATAAATGAACATGGCTTGTAGAAATATTTTTGTATTGTCTAATAGCTTGTGATAGAGATGCAAGCGTGAGTAACATTTCATTCTCGATGTTGTATGGTGTATGTATGAAAATAGTCTTTACGAAAACTCGCGCCCCGGCAAGTAAACAGCAAACCATAATGTCCTTTACTGTAATAACATTTTAATAAAATTAATTAAAAATTGCTGAAAATAATACACCATTTTAATTTTTATTTCTGAATTCGTGACTTATCGTGCTGCTTGTAAAAGTTGACTTACGGGCGGATATGATGAAAATAATAAAATTTATTTCATTGGAAAAGTTAAATTTTATACATTTTTTGCACTTTTGTATTTCATAGAATTTAATAGGCAAATAGCAGAGAAAAGTCATGGGATTTTAACTAAAACATAAATTGAATGTTAAAACTCATAAGGATTTAATTGAAAAACATATTTTTCAAGGAATATATATTCATTCTAAGTGAAATCAACAAACAAAGTGCGATACGTGATTTTTAATTTTAGCAGAATAAAAAATTCAAGATAATCTTGAGTGTACCAGAGTTACGAAACCGCGAGCATTTAATTTATTTGATTGTATAACTCTTGATTAAAATTAAAATTAAATTAAAAAAATTGACGAATTTCATAATATTTTATTATTGCTTTAGCTTTTTACGAAGGAAAAATATTGAAATGATTTATGCTTTATTTTATAGGACTGTAATGAGCAATTGATATTGTTAAGCAAAACTGAACTAGAACTAGCAAAACTGAGCCGAAAGGTGGCTGCTTGCATTTTACACAGTTTATTCTCTTTAAACAATTTTATATTGAATCCTGTCTACCCGGTTGCACATAAAGCGATGGGATTTTGTTTGAGGGAAGAATAAATTCTTCTGATACCATGATATAACTTTAATTCGTTCATTATGTCTACTCAATGTTTTTCTGTTATTTTCACTTGTTTCCGAAATATGATTTCTCTTAGAATTGGCAAAATAAAACGGGCCCGAAACCACAACTGGAGAAAAATGTAAAATTAAAAGTTTTTAGAATATATAGCATATTCATTGAGTCTTATGTCAGCTTATTGATCTGTGAATCTGTTATTTTCGCTACTTTGTGAAATATTTGAAATCACACAGTAGATAACACCCCAAGCATTACCGACAATTTAAAAAATCATTATGTTGTTTTAAATGGATAAGGAGTTTTCAACTTTCAAGTATTTCCTATGGCCGACACAATTGACCATATTCTAGCTATAATTAATTAATAATTAAGCAAAGCATATACATAAAAAAATTGCTTCCCGAATAAAACAAAACTGTGATGAACATGTACGTTCATATTTAATTCTCATCTCTTTCAATTACGATCTCTTTTTCACTCATTTGAAGAGAAAATAATGTATTACTCATACACAGATTGTTACAAAACTCAAATGTACATTCAAATTTAACGAACATAAAAATACAGCGATGATTAAGCACAATTTTAATCAAACGTGTGTGCAAATTTGGGAGCTATCAAATTCGAAATAACGGAAATAGAACATTCAAGAAAGTTCTAGTAACAGCAGCGAGAATCAACAAGATTGTACGAGAAATCTGAACAACAATTATTGTTCGCAATTGTAAGCGATAGTGCAGTTTGGCTGCTTAATTTGACATGAATTTGTTAGGTGATTTTCCATCCATATTAAAGCGAAATTTATAAATCTGCCACTCAACTTAAATACGCTATTACATGCTTATACAACAATCTAGTTCACCCTAGAACCATTGGCGTTACCATTGAAGTCAACACGTACAAAAAAAGGCAGGCTGGCCAACCACACAAGTCAGTCGTGTAAGAGACACAACATGGCGAACTTCGCATATAGAACTATTGCAGTGTAAATATCTCCAAAGAGAAATTACTTCGTGTATTCTATTCAAAAGTGTTATAAAGTAAATAAGCCGTATTAAGTAAGAATCCATATCGGGTTGTTTATTAAATGTGATTATTTTTCGAACAAATTGGTTGTTAGTGGTTTTTTAATCCAAAGTGATGATTATTAATCACAACTTTACCGCGATTAATATTCAAATTTTACCCATCACTAATTAACGTAAAATTAACCCATTGCTGCACGTTCTTTTTCTCTCATGTACCATTTTTCTTTCTAATTTTTGTTTTTTATATCCGGTTGTGTTTTTATTTCATTTTTGACAAATTAAAAAAACTCAAGAAGGAAACGATTTCGAAAAGATCGAAACGTAACAATATGTACATAAGTAATCTCAAACACTCTTATTTCGTTGCATATGTTTTTACTTAAACCAATACCCACATAAGTAAATGTACGTGTGTATTTTTAGCATTTGTAGAAGTGTCAAATTTAGGATCCCGTTTTTTTCCTTTAATACTGAACCGATTTAAATAATATATAGTCGGGTCACTAAAGCTCAACAATGTCTACCATTTGGTAAAACAATGAAGAAAATCGGTTGGCGAACGCAGACTAAAAAGGGATCCAAAAGTTGGTATTTAGCAATTTATATAACAGATGCCTGCGAGTGTTCATTTATGATTTGGTAAAAATTAATAAATTTTTAAATGGCACAAAAGTTGTAATTAAAAATTAAATTGATTTAGATTCAAAAGAATCTCCAAAAACAGCAATCTTAATAAAACCAAAATTTCTCTGCAACGGTGTAGAGTTTCTAAAATGCGCCATATTCCAAATTCTAACATTCTATTTGGTTGTTAAATTTTGCTCAAGTTTTTCGGTCATAACTTTTTAATAATTGTATTTTTTATTGTGTTTCCTCATTTAAAACAATTTAGCAAAACTTTGCAAAGCAAGTGAAGTAATGTAGGAAAATGTTTGTATAGCATTTTATTTAACTTAAGGTCCTACGCCTTTGATCGTTGAATCATTTGGAAAAAATGTGTTACACTAGCAGACGGACAGTATTTGTATTGTTTGTAAATTTTGTTCTTAATAACATGTTGGCTCATTTCCAATAAAATACAAATAATTGAAGCATATACATATTTTCCATTTTCCTTTTCAATGTTCATTTCTATGCCGGTTTTGAATTTTATACATTTATTAAACACGTGCACAAAACGTTGTCTTCTTAACTCTCTGCCATTATTTTAATGTTAGAATTAAAAAATATATATAATAACAATAAAAAAAATCAGCGTGTGCTTTTATAACAAGTTTTTAAATGATTTTTTTATAATTCACGTTTTAGGATGAAAAAGAAGATTATTGGAATCACTTATTCATTTATATAAATGCACATACATATACTTAATCTATACACATTTGCATATATGTATTTACATACATATGTATGTAAATACATATATTTGTATATTAGAAGAGTTCAAACTTCTATTATATAAATAGACAGAGACAAATTTTTAGATCCCTTTTCTCCTTCGTTTGCCAACCAATTTTCTTCATTATTTTACTAAATGGTAGACATTGTTGAGTTTTGTTGACTCGGCTATATATTATTTAAAGCGGATCAGTATTGATGGTATAATATGCTCTTAAAGTTGACACTACTACAAATGCTAAAAATACAGACGTACATTTACTTAAATAAGTATTGGTTCAAGTAAAAACATAAGCAAAGCAATGAGAGTCAGACATCTGCAACAATACATAATACCCGCGAGGCCACTCTTTTTTTACTAAGTAATTTTTAGGCTCGGATACTTTTAAGCACTCGCTTTTATTGTTTTGTTGTTTTTCCCTCGTTCTTCAATACGCCGCGAGGTTCATGCATGACAATACACATAATAACTTTTTATTTGTACATGTGTTGATTGCAGAAAGAAGTAAGAGCGCAGAAAAAACTAAATACAATATCACGACCAGTCACAGCAGTGTTTTTTCTACTTTCATACAAGGGATGCAAAATGAAATTTTAAAATTGTAGTAAGTTTTAAGTAAAAGTGTACTTTTTTCAGTCTGATTGTACTTTTTATTTTTTATTAACAATTAACTAAAAACGGACATAAAAATTCATTTGTACATATATCATTGAAATTCATTTTTACTAAGTACTTATATATTATGTAGACAAAGTCAACAATTAAATTTAATACTTAATTCCAAAAGGTACACAAAACACTATCAGTTGTTGAGAGCGAAATATGAAATTAATATGTAATAATAAGTAAACAAACTGCGAAAATAGATGAAAAATGAATATGAAAAAATTTCTGTCTGTCTATTAATTTCCAATATGTAAAAGTTTCAGGCAAGAACAAAAGAGAATTGACAAAATGTGCGGCAAAAAATGTCGCATATGTGAAACGGGACTTATTCTGCCTTGGGTATAAAAAAATATATAAACGAATGGTTAACACAGAGTTGCCAAATAATCAGCTCGCAACAACAATATTCGCGGCATGTTTATTTAGTATATACTTGTGTATTTTCCATTCAACATTCACTGCAGCCGCGGATGCCAGGTTTGATAAGTTGTCATAGGTTTGACGATTTTAGGCGTTTTGATGATTTAGTGCCTGTTTTATTATTTATTTTAATTATTTAATTACGAGTATGCATGAATATGGATAGGAACAAGTAATGGTTTTTAAAGGTACGAGTATGTTCTCTTATATAATAAAACTGTTACTTTAATAACAAAATAAGAGATAAAGAAGAAAGGAATGAACAAATTTAATAGGTTCCCATAAACTAGTTAATAAGCTAATTGTGTGTCTTCAAATTCATACACAAGCACTTTTTATGTTGTTTATCAGAAGCACGAATACAATTGCCGAATGCTGAAAAAAATATTTACGAAAAAATACTAAACAAACAACGTGTATGAAATTTATACGAGCCTGTAACAAGGTCATATGTTGAAATACAAATTCTTACGAGTATGGCGAGCAGATGCAAAAAGAACATGCTGTATTAACTATACCGCAACTCGTTTTTAGGCGAGTATTTCAAAACATAAATACGGATACTCATTGCAGCAGATATCAGAATTGAAAGCGATGAGAATTAAATATGGAACTACATGTTCATTACGTATGGATGTGTTAGCTTCAAGCAAAAACTTAACAAAACAAATGTGCGTGTTTGTATGCAATTTCATTTTGTTTACTGTTTTTCCATGCGGAAGGGAATATGTTAGTACTCTTAAGCACTCTCATTGCTTTGCTTATGTTTTTATTTGATCCAATACTTGTATAAGTGAATGTACTTGTGTATTTTTAGCATCTGTAGTGGTGTCGACCTTATTATCCTTTTATTCCTTTAATAATGAATCGATTTAAATAATATATAGTCAGATCACTAATGCTCCACAATGTTTACGACTTGGTAAAAGAATGAAGAAAATCGGCTGGCAAACAAAGGAGAAAAATGGATCCAAAAATTTGCCTTTGCCTATTTATTTATTAAATATGTCAATAATAACGTCCTCTTTTTAAGTTGATAGTAGCGCTCCACCCACTAGGTAGACCTCTTTTTAAACTTGACTGATAATATTAAGAGTTAGATATCTTGTTATTTTTAGGGCCATTATGACAACTTGCGGTTAGTTGAAGGCAGGATTTTGTCGGACCGATGAATGGCTTTGCATTATAAAACCTTCAATTATTTTTTTTATCCATAAACTAGTATTTTTATTAATAATAACAAATGGAAGTTGTAATAATACAAAGCTATTTATCGGGCAGACAAAATCTTACCTTTAACTAACGGCAAGTTCTAATAATGGTCCTTAGTATTATTTGTTATATCTAATAATACAAATACTATGAAAATTTAAAAGGTCTGCATATGACGGTTCACGTAAAACCTGTGTCAAATGGCATCTTAGCAAAAACAAAAAGAATTCCTAAAACGATGAAATCGTCTAGTAAGTGGTGGAGTTCTCAAGCAGCAGGCATTTAAAAAAGCCAACGAATTAAGAATATTCTTCTATTTTTTCAGTCATTAAAAAAGCAACAATTAAAACATTGATCACCCCAAACTTACTTCGCTGACAGCAAAAGCAGAGTAAAGAGAACAAGCAAAAAGGTTAATAAAGTAATTAAACGTCGTTCTGCAATGGACGAAATAAATTAAGAAAAATATATAACTTTTATTCTATTTTTATCGACCATTCGACCAGTCCTAATTTAACTTTTTATCACATCTTTTAATGTTATAGTTTCAATTCTAATTAAGAATTGAAGAACAAAAAAATCCGAAAACTGTCCAAAAGTTTAAAGGTTTGTTTTCAGACTTGTTATTAACCACTGCAAAGCTATAACACCTTAATTCTATACAAACAAACTTTATTTTCAGTTGATGATTGTTGTCACTTTTTGCTATGAACATGTCTCAGCCAAACAAATGTAGATGAGAATAATTTATGAAAGCAATTTGACATGTGTTTAACATCGCCTCCCCTAACCCTCCACCCCTCTAAAAAAAATACTATATAAAAAAACTCTTCACATGTTTTTCCCTGAAATTGGTTTATGGCAACGTACATTATCGTCATGTGTTTGAAGTGTTTCCAAATAGGAATTAAGACAATATTTTTTAATACACGTACATACATACATATATACAAGCTAAATACGCAAACACAAGTTTCAAAGTGGATTTGTTGAAAGAAATTCTTTCTTATCTAAGAAAGTTACTTGTTAACAAGCAAAAAAAAATACAAATTCAAAGAAGGAAGAATATCAAAATTTCACGCAATCGATTAAAAGTGAAAAAAATTAATCAAATAACATTCGCAAAGTTATTAAATGAGAAAAGTGTGAAATTAAAAAAAAGTTTTCCATTTCCTGAATATTAGAACAGATAAAACAACCAACTTTCAAAAAATAAAACAGGCAGATGGATAGACGGATATTATGTGCATTATGAAGACTTAAAACAGATCTGCGCCCAAACTGGGTATAAGGAGACAATAAAATAGTACTGCCAAATTATTAAGTTTTTAATTATTTTATATTTGTTTTCAAAGCTGACTCTTTTTCTAATGCGATTTTGCATAAAACTTCATGCCACACCTTTTATATTATGTAGTAATGTTCTTGTACTTTTGAGCCGTTTTAATGTATTCTGGCCGTAAATAAGAAAACAACAAGAATAAATCTTGATTCTAGTTTTCATTATGCAAATATTTACTTGACAAACTGTATTTTGACTACAAAACACATACAAATATATTAGCTGAATAAACTAGAAAAGTATGCTTAATTGATTAATCAAATTTTTTGATTAATCAAAATATTTATTAGTTAACGAAAGGATTCATCACTAGTTATGATTAATAAAAATGCTGATTGATTTGAATAATTTTAATTAATATGATTTTAATTTCGAACTCTATTTGGATCTTGATCCAAAGCAGGCTTTTTTATTCCAATTGTATTGTACATGGGATAACATTTCAAGGAACAACGGAAAGGTTAACGTTAATCAATCCAACTGCCACTTTGTATCTTGGAATGTTGTTTCATGTTTAATTCAATCGGAATACAAATGCTACTAACAAAAAATATTTTTGATTGAATCATTTTATTCAAAAGCAACAACGTTGTTTCTGTTCTGCCGTGGAAGTTGAAATTAACTTATGTGAATTTTTCCCTTGTGCCTTTGGAATATTGTCTCATGTTCAATTCTTTCTGACTAAAAATGTTAAGAAATTTAGCCAATAATAATAATGATCCCTTTGGATTAAAACTAATACAAAACAATTTAGTTTAATAAATAATCACATAAAAATAAACAAAATAAATATATTTTAAAGAAAATGAAATCAGAAAGTAAAATAAAAAAGTAGAAAAGATAATAAATAAAAATTATTCTAAATTTTGGTTAAATAATTTTTATTAATCGAAAAATTCTTATAAATTCCATTAATAACATTATTTCAATAAGATGTTCATAAATCGGGAGGTTGGATCGAACAATTGATTAATAGCACAGTTCTAGAATAAATGCAATTATATATATAAGTACAGTTCACTCACGATAACGTGAATTCACATTTGTAAATTGCTCATCTTTTCAAAATTCTGATTTAAGATGCAAAAATAGTATGTACTTTTTGTATTTTTAAAAAGACTTAATATTTATATTTATATAAACATGTTTATTTGTTTATTAAAATTACAAAAAAATTAATTAACTCGCACCTTCTAGTTTAAGCATATTGAAAACTCATTGTTCACGTAATACCGCTTTCTAAGGTTGTTCATCTTTTCACGTATGTGTTTACGTTACCGCGACTGCACTGTATATAAATACATATACATATATAAGTTGCTCTTGATTTAAAAAAACTTTGTACGTAAATTTTTATTATATAAAAATATAAAAAACATTCATTTGCATACATTCATACAAACAATTATTGAAAACATCGTGCAATCAACTAGAAATCACATTTTTTTGAGTTTGCTAATGTTATGAAACAATATGAAAATTTCATATATTGGAATTTCTGTATGTTTTTTTTCGTTTCAATTTCATTTACCAGGTAACTTTTATCTACATACTTCTTTGTTTTGCTTTTGAGAGAGCAGGTATTTTTATGACACATAATCAGCAACACGTGTATCTAACATTCAAATACTTGTACACAGCGTTCCCAGTTTTATTTTATACCTTATACCCAATATCCAATTTTTCGTTCCCCAAATTCCCCAGCTAATTTCTTATCCCCAAAAATCCCCACAAATCTGTAATAAGAATTTTCTAGCTTATAAATTAACAAATAACAGAAAGTTTTATCACATTCAATATTTCTCAGTCACAACAGATAGATTCTCCGGAATATTTAACATTAATTTGTAAAAATTCTTTAAACAATATAAAACTTTTTTTCTTAACAAAATTTTTAAAATATTGAATATAGTTAAGCTTTTTGTTGTTTGTTAATTTATAAATTGAAACTTACTGCCTGTTCGCCGATATCGAAAAAAAATTTTCTTTCGTATAATTACATATAAAACATAAACAAAATTTTAAAAGTTGTCTTTGTTTTAAATGTCATAAAACGAAAGAAATGTTCTTTCGATGCCGACGAACAGGCAGATAATTAAATGATCGATAATTATAATAATCTCATCCCACATATCCTTAAAAATGAAATAATATTATGAGTATATCAGAGGAAATATATGCATATATTTAATTAAATCCATTTGTGTAATATTATTAGAATTAATTTATACTTTGAGCTTTAAATATTTACATTAAAATGTATATATGTACATATACATATATAAAAAATATTGCACAAAAACTTTTGGTGCGTTTTTTTGCATTATCAGTGTATCAATTTTTATAACCTAAACAGTGGAAAAAAGGCTAAAAAAATCAATTTTTTTTAATTTTTTTAATTTTTTATGTTCACAATTTTTTTACCAGATTTACAACTTTTCCTTAGAGAGTAAATAAGAATTCTGAGCGATTTGCAAGATATGAGCCTGCAAAAATGTACAGTATTTTGCAAAAATGACACCGAGGCCCCAAATCTTGGGGGGCTCATAAAAGAAAAAGTGCATGACTTTGGGCAAAACTGGGAGACCCGTGTCTACTTTTTTTTGGTCTTTTATCACGTAGTGGTGTCCGTATATGGTTATTTTTTTCTTTCTTTATTATTTTCATTACAGTTGTTATTACCGATTCGCACATTTGCTGCTGAATATCCTGAATCCATCTTTGAGGTCTTGAATCGATTGCAAGCCATTGCCATATACCATGCTTTTTAAGTAGCTTTAAATAAAAAACTCTTACTGTCGTATTCATAAAGAAATAATTTAAGTTTGAAATGTATTTTAACGAAAATTTGTATGAAAAATTTGTCTTAAAATGCATTTCAGATACAAATTATATTTTATGAAAACTGATCTTAACGTTTAGATAACAAGATCTCAGTGTACTATTGCGATCACCAGGTCAGGAAATTGTGCACATATGTTGTAAATATTCGTCGTCCACATCAATATCTTTACTCAAAATACGGTTTAGTCTCGTTTATGGAATGCCTAATTCCAAAGATGGACGAGAAACAGACAAGCCTGGGGGAAAATTACGGCATTCGATATTGATCGAAATTTTCATTTGAATTCTGTTGAAATCTCGGTCGATATTAAATGCCGTAATCTGCCCTCTGAGATTTTCACAAACAATATGGGCTACAAAAGCAATATTCTCAGTTGAGCGACGTACACGAACTTAATTTTTTTACTTCACTGAGTTGTCCCAACTGCTTAAATTTCACAATGTCACAAACCACCAGTTTCACAATTGTTGACCGAGAAGGTGCTTCACTATGAAGCAAAACCGCTATGACTTGTGAACTTTGACCGCGAAATTTTCACCATATTTTTGTGAATTTTAATAATTTCAATGTAGTTACGGTTGAATTATGACAACTGTTAAAATGGCGGGCTATTGAAATTAAAATGCCTTATTGGAGCACCCTGTGGTGTTACCTTTCAGTAATGTTGAGGTTGAAAACCATTTTACTACTATAGAAATAATAGAAAACTATAGAAAGAAATCGTACTAAAATTTAAACGCTTAATTCTTTATTATATATTTACTGCTATTTAAAAAAGTTACAGAAATGTTGCCATGATTTAGTTATTTCCGGAGATTAAATAAATTATTAGACTCTCGTAATATTGATGCAAATTATAGTTCCGATGAGCTTCTACTGGCGATGAGGAAATTATGATGCCTGTATAATTAATAAATGCGCATAAATATATACTACTTGAATATATTTAAATAATGATACAATAATTACTAAATCATGTCTAAATACAAATATTCCGTCGTGTTTTTGATCCAATATTAAAATGAAGTCAAAAGAAACACCTGATATTTGTAATATATGAGAAAATCCTGCGTGAAGAACGCACATTTGTATGCGTTTTCACATTAATATACGGGGTTTTCAACAATAACTTTTTTGTAGAACAAAATATAACAAAAAATTTAGATGAAGATAATTCAAATTATGGTTTATCGAATGGAAATATCGAATAAAAATAATATATGAAAATGTTAAACAATAATTAATAAAACAAAAAGAAAGAAGTTTTATTTTCAATAGTATGACCTAGAACCATATTTACAACTAAGGTCGAATAAACCAAGAAAATTCTTAGATAATTCACATTTTTATTGTATTTCAAAGAAAAATGAAAAATGATATCTGGCAAATGTCCACCACGACCACGCTGACAGATGTGGATTCTATCATCAAAGTTTTTAATCACTTTTTATCAGAATGGCAGTTCTATTTCGTTAATCACATAACGGATTTTGAGTTTTAAGGCTCCAATCGATTCGATTGGCTTCGTATAGACTCTTTCCTTATCATAGCCCCACAAAAAAATTATGATCCAGTGGTGTTAAGTTACACGATCTTGCTGGCTATTTAACACCTGATTTTTGTGAAATTATGCGATCCGGAAATTTGGTTTGCAATAAATTGATTATTTCATTGGCTGTGTGACATGTGGCACCATCCTGTTGAAACCACATGTTAGTGATATCCACGAGAACTATAATAGACCAAAATTGTGTTGTTAACATCTCGCGAAAGCGTGAGCCAGCCTCATCTTTGATAAAAACGGCGCAATCACGACTCCAGACCACATAGCGCACCAAACAGTGACACGTTGACCATGCAGAGGCTTCTCCAATAATCGCTATAGGATTTTCAGAACCCCAAATGCAGCAATTTTGCTTGTCGACGTAACCTGACAAGTGAAAATATGCTTCGTCTGAAAGAATTATATTTTTCAGAAAAACCAGCGGGTTGTGCCTGAATTAATTGAGCGAATCTACGGCGATGTGAATGTTGAGAACGTCGAGGAATTGACGAATTTGGATCTTCTTCAATACTGTGGCTCACGGCTGTGATGTTTTCAGTTGAACGACTTGGTGTCGAAGACGACGCGTTGGTGTTGGCACATTTTGTATCGAGCCTGTCGACTCAACTTTAACGACCAAATTCTTAATAGCGGTATCAGAAGGACGATTATGTTGTCCGAATTTTACGAAATGTAACTTTAAGAGAACCGCCATTTTCATTGCAACAATTGCCAATGCATTTACTACAAATACGTCAAAAAACTAAATGTCAAAAGTATCATGTTGTTGATGTTGCCGCAATTGAAAAACAAAGTTCTTGTTGAAAAACCCTTTATAACGATTTTTTGGTCTTTAAAAAGAGGTACCATCAGCTTATGCATGGTGCTTAGTGCGATATAAGTGTACTTTTGAATGGCATAAAAATTAATTTTTTAGCAGGTATTTGTTGCGAAATAATTGATAATAAAGTTTTGTGACGCACGCTACAAAAAACGGAAGTAACTTTGAAAGTGAAGGTGTATTTTTGTAATTTTTAGAGAATTTTGCATAATAAAGCGCACAAAATCTAGTTTCTAAAAGAAAGATGAATATAAGAGAATTGTAAAATTTCTTATTTGCAGCCAATAAATTTTGTTGTTTTTTTTTTATCAAAAGACGTGAACCCTTTGTGACGCACGCTAATGATATGATATACCTAAAATTGTTAATTTCTGATACGAAATTAGAAGATCTGAGGTTTTTGAGGTGATTTGCTAATAATTTGTACATTAATAATCATCGAAATAAATTTATTTTATTTATAAAATTATATATTTTATCTAATATTCCTTTAAAAAAAGATAAAAGATAAGTTGAATAAATTTAAAAAAAGTTTGGTTGGTGGACTGTTTGTGTGGGACTTGCCCATATGTATGTATGTATCGACTTATATGAACTTAAAAATATGCAGACATTAATTATTTTTTTTTTTTAATTTTATACTTGAAGTGCATTTTTTAATAACTTTTTAACATGTTTTAGGGATTTTTATTAAATAGAATAAATAAATAGAACGTTGAATTATGAATAACAATTTTTTACCCTTCTTCGAGCTTTTATTTTTGAACGATTTAGCTTTTTCTGGCTTTTTTAAAAAACCGCCTTAGCCTCTTTTTCCTCCAGTGCCACTTTCTAAGAATAAGTCCTTCAAAAGCCTTGTTGTACTGATACATACTTAATAATAATGATAGAAAAATAGTTATTTTTAAAAAAAATTTAAAATATTTTTATGATAACTTTCTAAATTTATTTATGGGTCTAACGACATTTAGGACACTTAAAATGTGAAATAAAAATATCATAGCAAAGGCATATGAGCGCATGGCCTTTCCTCTTTAGTCGCTTTGCTTTAACGTCTGGAAATCTGAGTTTGTTTGTTTGTTTGTTTATGCCCCGTATAAGATGATTGATTGATACTTCAGTGCCCGAAGAATAACAATTGTAAAATTTCTTTAAGTCGTTTTGATTTTTTATATATTTAAATTTGTTTTTAAGAGCTGAGTTACAGGACTATTTTGTATAAGACAGTATGGTTTCTGAACACTAAATGGAGGGCTCGTAAGCTTTAAGGAAAATTTCGATGTGAAGAAATTTAAATAGTCTTCGCTAGTTTAAATCTTATATTAATCTTTTCATTTTGTGTTTCCATAAAAAGTTATCAAAAGTTTAATGTGTTAACATTTTGTTGCAGTCGTATACGTAATTTTATTTTGTAACACATCTAATTATTACGTATCCGTTTTCTTTGGTTGGATGCTGCCAGCTGGGGATGCCAAACGGAACAGGTTTTCGTAAATACCGGGGTTCGATATTTTGGAATTTCAAATACCCCAATACAGAAATTTTTTAGAATCTCGGTATATTTCGGAAACTTTCAAAAGTATATAATTTTTTAAGGAAGTCGTGGAGAGTTCCAGTCGATGGCTGGCTCTGGTATAAGAAATCTTGTTTATTTTGATTTATTTTCCTGAAGCGCTTGTGTTACTGCAAACAACGTTGTTGACAAAGTTGCTAAGTGATTGAAACAAACAGCTTACATAAAGTTGCATCTCAGAAACTGAACATCAAATTAAAATGAAAAAAAAATATATTAATAGAAACAGAAATACACATTTGCGAATTTCATATTGAAAAAGAAAACGTGCATCATATTAAACCTATGCCAAAAAATGCTTAGGAAACTTTCAGCTACAATTTCATAAGAACTTTCTGCGAAAAAAATATGAAAAATAAAAAAACCATTTCTGTGACACTTTTACTTGTAAAAAAAATTATTAAAAAAAGAAGTAATTGCAAATTAAATTGCAATAGACGTATGTAAGTGTCACGTTTTAATCTGCAGCATGTGTCTCACGCGTCATAACGAACTTAAGTGTTCATGACACATGTGGTGTGTTTTTTTTAGTTAACATTGTTGCATGCGACATGAGTATGACAAGTAGCAGTTTTACATAACAGTGAAACCGATTTAAAGGTAATTCTATTGATATTTTTAGGAACCAAGTAGGGGGAGCTTAAAATTTGAAAATTCTTAATGAAAAAATAGAGAATAATAAATTTCGCTTTTGAACTAAAGCAAAAAATTTTAAAATTTCATAAAACATTAATTATGTACTTTTGCGGAAAATGTCTATGAGACAACTGGCTGTATAATTGATTTTACTTGTGCAAATTTAACTGTCATTCATACGCCAAAAAGTAGCAGAAGAATTCAACCAGAATCTTAATAATTCTGTTTGTTTTGTAATTTTTCAATCTTCATTTGCGACCCTCTAGATTGTATATAATCATAGTTGGGCAAAAAACATTGTTAGCGGTATTTGAAATACAAAATACAAAATACTTGCTGGTCGTGTATTTAAATTACAAAATATACCATGTTTATTCAAAAAAAAACATTAGATAAAACTAATCAACAAAAGAATTGATTCCTTTCATAAATATCAGATTTTTGAATGTAGTATCAGACAAACTGTTTCTTGTTGGAGAATAAATAAAACCTGCTGAAGAAAATTGTCTCTTTACAGGTCCTGATGAGCACAAACCTGTATTAAATTTTATGAATACTCTTTTTATATTTGAATAGCTGCCAAGAGTGATAATGTCTTTGCTCTTGTCACTTAGGAAACTGACAAATTCCAACTCCAAATTTGATGTCCTAGATTCACTATCATCCCTATCTACGAAAACAACAAAATTATCGTCTTCTCTACTGGTGCTTTTACTTCTGATATTACCAGGTGTCATTTTAAGTTTTTTGTAATTTTTCTCCAGAGTATAAATTGCAAGATTTTGGATTCTTCGCCTTTCTTCGGTCGTGATGTTTTCTGGCAGCCAACGCACATTATAACCAGTGTGATAAGAGGAAGCCAAAATAGCTCTATTTATTTCCGGTTTTAGTTTAAAATCTTATCGAATCTTTTTTCGAAACTCTCTTTTAGTAGTGGTGTAATAGGACTTAAATGTTTTAAATTGTTTCCATTTAACCAACTTAATCTTGCTCTAATAGACATTAAAGTCAGCAAAAAATTTCCGTAATAACAGTTGTTACCCTGAAGGTAATCTGAAGCAGTGGCAATAGGTTTCAAGACTACAATGAATTCCTCTAAATATTCCAGTTCTATAGCCGCGAAAGTGCTCTTCTTACGTAACTTACTAAATAATTTAATTTAAATTGAATTTACTTTTCATCATTTGTGCTATAGAATCATACAGAGAAATACTGCAATTTTTTTGTATGTATTTAAAATACAAAATACAAAATATTTACAGGACATGTATTTAAAATACAAATTACTTGCACATCATATATTTAAAATACGAATACAAAATACGTATTTCATGTACATGTATTGCAAATACTGCCCAGCCCTGTATATAATACAGGACCTTAAGTAGTTAAGGGGCTATTAGATGATCATACTTGGTATGTGAGAATGTCATCATACCATCATACTTGTATAATAGTAATTCTGACATATTCAGTAAATATTTCATTTGAATTTTCGCAGGCAACGGTAAGAAGGGCTTGGTTAAAGCGCGCATTTTTAAATGGTTTAATTGAGGAATATGAAACTCTGCCAGAATTCTGAAATATAAAAAGTAATATTGTTTAAATGTGACTTATTATTTCCACATTTAAAACTTTACCAACTAAAACTAGATGAGTCTATCAAGAAATAGGGTACAATGGGAAGAATCGCCTGGGAATGATCACGGTGGATTTCTTGTAAATAATAAAATGGAGTTACAGAATGCGCAAGGGTGATTCTATTGGATCAAGTAAGGGCAGGAGGAGTTACCCAGATCTTCACGGGGTTAAAAATAAGTATATTATTGCTAAATATAGTTTCCAAGTACAAATTAGTGATGAAAGGCTGAAGGAGCCGGAGGACATTCGGCAGATGTCGATGTTGAATCGATGAAGGTTGTTGAGATAGAGAGCGAAACAAAGCAAAAAGCAAACATGTTACAAATTGCGGCAAAAAAAAACAAATTTAGTTCTAAACCACGGTTGCTAAAAGCAGGAATGGAAGGAAGTCCCATAAATTATAAAAGTACTTTACTTAAAAATAGAATTCAGTGAAATAATTCGGGGCATATAAATAAGTATAAATAGACTTTGATTCATATTAATCTTACATTCGCGAATATTTGAAGGAAAAAGGTTCGGTGTTCTGGTTTTTCATTTTTAATTGGTTTTGTAATAATTTAATATTTCTTTAATACTTTTTATTTCTCAATGCGTCTTCTTCGATCAACAATTTGCAATTTATAAACAACACGTTTTCATTGATTTGCAATTTCGGAAAAAATATAGAATTAAATCTTAATTTTAAGAATATATTCTTAAATTCAAGAATACGATCTTAAAACTAAGTTTACGTTCTCAAGGCTTAAGGTCACGTTTTTAAATTTAAGAATACGATATTAAAATCAAGATTGCGCTCTTGATTTTTAGAATTCATTCTAAATATTAAGAACTTTTACTTGCATTCGAGAATGTGAACTGATCTTACTGACTAAAATTCAAGATTGAAATCGGAAGATTTCTGAAATCTACATTCATTTTGTTCTTAAATTTGGATCGTCATTTTTCCCTTAGTGTTCCACTATGAAATATCTCCCAAAATCAAAAAAAAAAACTTTAAGCTAAAGGACCATGAAATAAAATTTATTTTTCTAATTTTTATTAAAAAGTTCCTTGGATATGCAGCCTTTAGCTTAAAACATTTACCTATAAATACTATTTAATTTCAAACACCTCTGCTCTTGAAATGGTGAAAATATCAAATTTACCTCTTTTGAACATTGATAAACGTAATTTTCATTGTCTACTATTTTTGATTGTTCTGACTACTTGTTTTGTTATCTGAAAGCCTTGACCATGATAAACTAACATAATGCGAACACAAAAAACAACAATTTGAAAATTGAGCAACAGGGTCAATGCCAGAGGAAAAAGGTAAAAGCAACAGTTATTTTTTTCAAATTGTACTGCTCAGCAACAAACGGTTGTTGATTGTAAACTTGTTGTGTGGTGGTGTTGGTAGCTGACTATGTTCTCTCAAAAATACCAACCCCTAATTTCTATTACCAGTATTATTAATATCCTGTTACCAGTATTCAGTGTAGCCAGAGAAATTTAATTTTTTTTTTCTTTTATTTGTAAAGAAATTGAAATATATTGGAATGCAAAGAAAAAAAGGTTCACAACAAATACACAAACTACAAAATATAGAGAAATTCATTGAATATTATACTACACGATAAATTCATTATTTAAAGCGATTTACATATATTTCGAAATCTGTTCGCTCAAACTCAAATAGCTATTGATATTAGGCTAAAGGCTTGTGACATTTTTATTCAGAACGATTTGAACCTGGGACAACATTAAAAAAAGCAAAGCAATACTTTACGTCAATTATTTGCAACCTAGACCGGCAGAACAGATCAACGCTGTTTTCGATGGACCCCACAGCCACCAACATCAGTGTTCATGTGTATCGGATGGTCCATATACGAGTATGTTTTTTAAAATTAAATTAAAATGCAGTAAATTTTTTTTTTCATTTTTGTTTATTATAAATAATAAATATAATTTTTCAAGTCTTTGTTGGCGGCTTCTGGAATACCTCGGACGTTATTGGACTCAAGACTGTGTATCGGCCTTCAATGACAGTAGAGATGGGCACCGTTCAAGGGACTAACGCAAATCATGCGTGGTCACGTGTGATTTGTGATTCTTATTAGTTTTTCGTTTCAATCACGTCAGCACGCAGGAATGCGAGAACACAAAAATTTAACCTAAGTAAACGAGCATTAGCATATTTTTAGCGTGATTGTTTCGTGATTTTTTTGTTTTATTGTTAAGTTTTTAATTTTATTTTATATATTTTTTAAATAATTTTTTGGTAAATATTTCGCGAGCATTAGTTTTCATAATTGTGACTAAATTTTTTTCCACTCACGTGAGCGTGCATGAATGTGACCCAAACTATATGGGACATAAGCGTACATGAGTAAAACTCTTTTATCGTGAGCGGTCATGAGCGTGAGTGAAAAGTTAGTCACGATCAAAACTCTAAACGGCACCACACAAGACAAAGTTTGAAACCCCCGCTCAGAGGCGACCAATTGATATCCCCCAGACGGCTTAGAACATAATTTTTCGATGATTTTTTAGCCATATTCATTATCCGATAATAAGTTTGCAATATCTCCCAAAGTTGTTCAAGCGTGAAGCGACTTCTTTTGGACCGCGGCATAATACTAACTGATAGTCAATATTTTGAACTGGAACAAATCTATCAGTGCCAAAATAATATATGATTTAAAAAGATGTTTGTTTTTGGACCATCCTATATTTCAGCACTTTTGAGGTGGTGAAAGTGGGTTAAATTCTTTATTTAAACAAATCCTTTTTATGGGTTCTTCGCATAAAATGTAAAAAGGACAGCTGTATTTTCGCTAAGATGTCTGTGCATTTTTCCATCAGTCACAGGCTTTTATCTCGAGTACTTTAATGTGAAGACATTTGAAATTTTCACAAAATATGTATTACTGTCGCGATAATAATAAAAATAAAAATTGAAGGGTGATTTATGGTATAGAGTTGCAAGTTGTGAACCGTAATCGAATTAGTTTAAAAATTACAGGGCACATAGGCAAGAAATAGAGTTGTATCTTGAGAGCCGCAATAGTAATTGGAAATTCGCCGAAGGGTTACGTTAATATTGTCACTTTTACAAACAAACAAAAAGAAAAGAAAGTTAAAAATCAAAGGGTGTGGAGACAATAAGCGTTGTCTTTGAAATAGAATATATATTTTATGAAACGTAATAGATACGGGAAATTTTCAAATGAAGTGTATTACTATTGCCATTTTCACAAAAGAAATTAAAATAAATATATCTTAGTTAAAATTTGAATATGTATACAAGAAGTGTTATTTTTGCAAGGACCTGTATTTTGTGAACCATACAAAAAACCATTGAAAATTTTCACAGGCTTTATATTGTAGTTTCAAGAACAAATATAGGGAAAAAAGAATTCAATTAAAAAACAAATGGTCTCCCTGCCCAAGCGACAATGGAACTATCGGTCACAATTGACTGATTTAATTTGTCTCATTTGTTGCACAAAATCAGCATCAATGTTCTCCTACAAAAACCGTGTCATCCTACTGTTCGTTATGTTTACACTTAAAACGAGAATATCTCTTTTTTTGATATATTAAAAAAAGAGAAAAGAGCACTTTGGAATATGTTAAGGCATACTGAGAACAGTTGTAATACAATTTTACTTTCCTTGCCATATAAAAACATTGTATTAGGTCCTACTTTGGTCACAAGTTTCTTAACGTTCGCGCAGTTAAGAGCTGGTAACCAATCGTTTCAAAAATACACATAAAATTAAGCGAAACCTTAAAAAAGTACCGAACCAAAACATACGCTTCTCTGAAAAACAAAAATTGCTGAAAAGCTCAAAAAAGGGATACAATTAAACGAAACTAATTGGATTTCTGAAACGTGATTGTATGAAAATTATTTTAGGGCTTCTGTAAAAAAAAAAAAATAAAAACAAACGGTAGCTACAACAATTTCCGTTTCCGCGTCTTGCAATTTGCATATGTATGTGTGTTGTTATATGTGGATAAATAAAAGAATTGAATTTAAAACTGTGCCGGAAATGCTAAACGAAAAATCATTTAAAATCACTGCAGCATGTATAAATGAAAAAGGTCTGTTAAATGTAAAAGAACAACTTTAGTCGTTATATCTTTTCAGTTAAGCCACTTTATTTGTTGCATACGGTCTTTTTTCCACAAATACTCTGCTAAAGTTTGAGTTTAAGTTTGCGTTTGATGATGCCTAATATAAATAAAATTTAAATAAAATATGCTTCAGAAAAAGTATGAAAACTTATAAAGGCAACTTTTAGTGGGAAACTTTTGCGATAAATTTACCTTAAAGATACTTTGAGTGCTTAAATTTTAGAAAGAGGAGAAGCAAAAAAAAAGAAAAGAAAAGTTTTTTTTTCAAGTTTAATTATGGTTTGTGGGATAGTAAAAGTTGGTGCGTTGTGTTTAGTGGTTTCGTGGTTTCGTGGTTTTAATTTTGTTTTTCTAAATTAAAGTTCAATGCATAGTTTTAGTCAGCCTCAAGTTCATTTTCAACTGTTTATTAAAAAACAAAAATGTTTTATTTATTCAATGTCATTTTTTTCAGTAGGATACTAAAAGCAAAACTGAATCAGTTTGACAAAAGAAAGTCTTCTACTCCACCGCTTATGATATCAGTACCCAATTACTTTTTCACCTAGAGAGATTTAGGAAAAAAATAGAATACGATATATAAATGTCTTCTTTATCATTTACCCATTTCTACAGCAAATATTTGGCTTGGAGGAGCTTTACTCATCCTGCCCAAGTCTTTTTTTACTAGATATTTTATGTCAAAGGTATGAAAATTACAAATTGAAATTTTAAAGAAATTAAAATTAAATTCAAATCATATTTATAGAACAATATTTTACAATAGAATCGAAATTCTAGAGAAAATTAGAAATTGTATTAAACCAAAAAAAAATAAAAAAATAATAAATCACAAAAATATGGGTAACAAAAAATCGAGAACACGAAAAAATTTTTAATTTAAAATATAACAGCAATTTTGAAAATTACTATCTGCATTAACCAAATCCTATTCTTGAACTGGAGCCTGATCAACAACTTTCAATATAAAAAAGTTGATCGTATTTTTCAAGTACAATCGGACTGCATTGAACAATGAAAATTTTTTAATGTTTTTTTATGATTATAAAAGACAGGTAAAGTAAAATTTCTCTACTATGTTTCATTTAATTTATAAAAAAAAATTTTTAGTTCCACACAAAATTTATATTTTAGTAAAAAGATCAAACCAATCAATTTCATATTAAAATCCAAAACATGGTTCCCAAGTTTAACGATTTGAGTAAGATTTGGTACGAAAGTGTAATATTTTTGTTGAATAATTTACGAGTTTAGTTTGAGAGAATTCCTTTACAGACAAAAAGCAGACATTGTTTTAAATGTCTAAAGCAATTACTTTATTACATCGAAACTTAATATTAATTTTAATATTTAATTAATACATTGCTTAGCAAAATAATTTTTTGATACTCTATAATATTATGTATATTCCTTTGAGAAATAAAGTTAAAAAAGCAAAAATTTGCTCCTGCTCGCAACGTTTGTCTTCTTAAGTGAGCGTAAATGAAACATAGCGTGTTCATATAAATTTAAATAAATATATTTTGCTTTCATTAATATTTCTACATTTTATACATTTATATTTTTAGTTATTTATACAAATGTATTATTTTGAAATAAAAAATAAAATATGTCATAATATTTTTTATGAAAAAATACCATTTTGTATACACATGAGTACTTTCAAAAACTCTAACCAAATTGAAAATCTTTGCAAAATTAAAATAATTTTAACAAGCCTTTTTAATATACTTTGTTAATATCATTTCTTAATTATACAATGAAAATATAATTCCTTAAGAATGACTTCCAGTTTTTTTTTACTCGGATACTTTTAGTTGTCAAATTAAACATTTGCTACATTTTGCTCATCTTGTTAAAGAAAAGTTTTTACGAGAATTTATGAATGCTGAATTGGATTTTTTTTTTGCTTTAGCACAAATTCTGTCCCAGAAATGATTACACTGCTTGCAAACTTACTTGTCTTCTTGTGTTGTAGACTTCCAAAGAGTTTTGGAAAAATTAGCACTCATGATAATCAACGGTATTAGAAGGTACAGTTGAAAAGTTTAAAACTTTGTTCGACATAAAACACAAACACCTCCTAATTTAGGGTGGGTTAGTAAATTGTTGGCTGTTTTCGCCTGAGCAATTTACAAACAATGGAATTGTAAGGACAAATAATAACAATTATGCAATATTAACATCGTTTGTTACGGGTTTGCTGACAGAGAAATAATGCTTAAAGGAATTGTAAGTTTTATAATCATTAACATAAAAATTCTTGTGCTGTTAAGGAAAAATGCTGATTTCAGTGAACAGACAAAATGATCAAATTTTATGTATTTTTCAGCTTCTCATAAATTGTTCTGTGAAATTTTAAGTGTGAGTTAGTTTTTGGGGGAAATAAAATTGTATTTTCTTGCGCATGGTGAAATTTTATGAACATTTTTGTTTTTAAAGAACAGAAAAGTCTATTACACGGCAAGAGGATTTAATTAGTTTTATTATTTTTTGTATTATTTAGTTATAATTACAATAATTAAAATGATCTTTTAAAGAGTGAATAGGAAAGATTTAAGTAAACATTTATCTCTATGAGAGTGCATATACTAAAGTTGTGAAATATGTTCATCAGGACGCATTGAAACAATTTTTTGTGATTTTTATTTCGAACTCTAAATTTTTGTTTTTTATTTGAAAGTAATTGGCTTTAAGCTGAAGTTATTAATATTTTTGAGTAGAAAGAATTTAAAATGAGACAATATTGTACAGAAAAAATACAATTAACGCTAATCAATTACAATATAAGCAGGTAGAACAGAAAAATGTTATTTTCTATGGATGCCACAACCTTCATCATGTGTGTTCATGAGTCAGGTGGTGCCGGCTGTAAATTAATTTAAGGCGTTCGACATTGAAGATGCGAAAGCGTCTTCAAGCAAATTCAGAATATGCTGTATGACATGCTCTTTAGTGTTTTAAACAATTTTACTGTGTATCTTGGATGAACGAAGTTAGCTGTGATAAACAACATTTAAATTTTTAAAATTAAATTGCAGTGTCCATCGATTGAAATAAAATGATGAAACAGAACTGGGGCTGACGTTTGTTTTTCATACAATTTGACATAAAATTTTGCCAGAGAAAGCGATCGTGAAATAGAATCTATTTTATTTTTACAACATTTTTTCTTATACTCACAATTTTAGACACTCATTCTCTCAGCAATTTTACCGTCTTTTCATGAAATCACATACATTTTTCATACTAAAAATGCAAACAAAAGAAAATCAAACAATAATAAGAGAGAATTTGAAGTTACTGCCGTCAATTTTATTATGGGCCATCAGCGTTTGTTCTTGAAGTTGCAGATTTGTTCTGTTTCATCATAAAATTTTTAAGAGCACTTTGTCGTTACTATTAAGACAAAAAGTTATTGTGAACAATTATGTTAAATATTTTTTAAATTAAGAATTTCTTGGTTTATTCGACCTAAGTTGTTAAAGTAAATATGGTTTTTTATTAATTAGGCTAGAGATAAGCTTTTTAATCTCTTTATAGAACAAACAGACGACTTTACTCAAAAAACTCCTAAATAAGAGCACCGAAGGTGTGCGAAATATCGAATAAAGTCAAAAAACAAATGAAAATGTTAAACAATACTTAATAAAACAAAAGGAAATAAGTTTTATTTTCAATAGTATGACCGAGAGCCTAATTATTAAAAAAACAATATTTTTTAAATTTATTAATCGAAATTGCCTCAATATCTTTTTACAAAGAATTTCAACAAACAAAAGTTTTTGAAATTCTTCAATTAAGTTAAAGTTAAAGAAAATTAAGAACACTAACCTTCACTGAACGTGTAAAAAATACCCGACACATGTGATTTTCTAGCATCTGTTCAAGATTCTTGTGTTCCTTTAATATCGTTTAATATTCTTGAAATAAAAGCATGACAAATTTCGGCGAATTGATGGAGATATTCTCTATAACAGCATTTTGCATTACTAATAAAGAGCGTGAACAGAATGTGAGGAAACAAAATCTGAATGTATTCAAGTCTCATATAATTACAAATGTTCTGCAGAGTAGTCCAAGTAGGATAATTGGTAATTTCAAGCTCAGTCTCCGAACTTGGTATCGATTATGAAAGACAAAAATGTGATTGATTGTTGTCTGAATATAAATACCGATAGTAGTGTGATAATTTTTTCAATTTAATGTTATTGTTGCGAAGGGGTGATTTAGAAGGGCCGCTGATGGTCGTGTTCGTGTACGTATCAGAGATCTGCATGATTACGAATCAAATGGCATAATTTTGTATTTCCTAAAATGATTATAGCGCTGGCATTTAACATAAAAAAAAATAAAGATGATGATTCACATCAACAAGACTGTTGTTAATAAATGTATGTCACTGCTTGCAATTTCAATTTATTTGTATATTTCACAAAAGCAATGGATCAGTATGATTATTTTGAAAATTTCTTAAAAAACCTTTTTGCTGTTTTATTTTACAATTTTTTAATACAAGAAAAATTATTAATTAATACAAAATGAAGAGATAGATTTTTTGCATTTCATTATTATTTATATTTTGGAAATTTTTTTTATCTTATGACTTTATCTAGTCAACGTGTTTTTAATGAGTTATTTGATGGCTATACAAAACAATCAAACAACTGTAAGGATTTTTTATTTATTTTTACTAACGGCAGTCAGTTGTAGCTAGTGCTCTGCTCTATATACTAAATTTATAATAATTAATTATTATTAAGTTATTAAATAAACAAATAAATAAATAAATAAAGAATAATAATAAAAAATCGAAACAAAGGCATTGCAAATGTGAGCGGAGATCGAAAATGAATCATCTAATGCAGTTCTCTGGTTCGTATTCGTATTAGCGAATGTAAGTGTGCAATAATGTGTGCTACTTAGTTAACAACTGTTGCGTATGATTAATTTATTGAAATAACACTTTTATTGCTCATACGCATAATTTATTTATTTTGTTTGAAGAATTTCCTATGCAAATATGGATATTTCCACAGAAATTTCAAGTTTTTATCACATGCCATATTCCCTTTAGTCAGGTGGAGGCCACAGAAACACTTAAATTTTTTACTTCTCCTTATGAATGTTTGTGTGGAATAAAAGTAGCTCTATATTTGGTAAAAGAAACGAAAAATGTTAAGTTTTTATAATATACAATATTATTACAGTAACGGACTGTACGTTATTCAAGAAGTAATCCGTCCAGTCATTTTTAAAAGAATAAACATTTGAAATTCTAGGCAATTTTATTTTTAACTGATTCTAAAATTCATTCAAAAAACTAAGGACATATTAATACGGATTTTCGGTTACTTTCAATATTGTCCGTTGTTTTCAAGAGCTATTTTTTTTCTTTGCTTGCTTTATTTAATTTGTTTGAGATTTCCTCTCCTACACAAACAAAGGAAAAATCCTTTATTTTTACGGGCTTAAGTCAATTAATTTTTTAACATTAAAAATTAAATGAGCTTTTGGTTCAATTTAAATGAAAAATGAGTAGACCGGTTTTTAAGTGAACTTTCATTTATTTTAAATTACAATTTCAGTTAATTTTACATAAAGAATATTTTGAGTGTACTGGCATTTCAAGAGGATAACGTATGCGACAAAAAGTAGGTACTAGAATTACCACTGTATGGATTATGTTATGGATTACCACTGATTTACATCCAAAATGTTTAAAGGTCATATTGAATTTCTTAAGGTAATTAGATTGTGATAAACACGATCAAAGAATTTTATGTAATTAGTTCGATCGAAATAAATTAAAAAAAGAAAAGATTAGCACTTAAAGTAAATATGAAATCCTTTAAATAATTTATAACTTTTATTTATTTTGATCTTATCTTAAATGTATATGCTACTGTTCTCTTTTTTTTATTAGTTTTAATTTCATTTGATTTCGACCGAAATGAAAGAACAATGTTACTTTTTCGTGTTCGGCATAATATAATTACTTTAAAAAGTGCGGTACAAACTCTAAATACTCTCCAAATAAAATTTGATAAGCCAATGTTATTTATTATTTAAAAGTATAAAATGAAATAGAAGCATGTCGAACTTCAAACTCGTATGATTCGCATACAAGCCGCTGAACAAAGCTTACATACTGTTTTTTATTGTCGTATAAGGGGTTATTTTTTAAGAGCTTTTGGATTTGATTAAAAAAACACATATAATTTAAAGAAATGTATAAAATCTTTATTTGAATCGATATAACCAGCTATATAATTCAATGTTTAAAGAAAGTTTCATTAAAATGTTGACCGCGGCAACGCTTCAAATGATTCATACGCTGGGTCCAACATTGGCATACTCTCTCCAACATATCGGCCAGTATCTCACGAATAAATTCATCAATTTTGGATTCCAGTGCGTCAACCGTTGTGAACTTGTAATTATAGACATGCGCCTTTACATAGCCCCACAAAAAATGGTATGAAGGTGTTAAGCCACACGATCTCTTAATTCGCGTGCTGTGTGGCATGTGGCACCGTTTTGTTGAATGCGCTCGCCATTCACAGTAACATTCCTGTCGGCCATCAACAAATCTCGCGGATACACAATGTACAATTTTTGTGCGAAATTTAGCCACTAGATTCCGAATAGCCGCCTCAGAAGGTCGCCTAAACTGACCATAAAATAAAAGAAATGCACGATTCACTTTCTTAAACGATTCACTTGTTAATAAAATTAAACAATCTGCAAGCGTTGTTCGTTTGTAAGTCCATTCATGTTTAAATCATAGACCAAACTAAACATGTTTAACAAATAAAAGGTTACACGAAAACAGCTGAACAGCCAAAAAGAGAGATACTAAAAAATCACCCTATAGATTTAATAAAAAGGGGAAATCGTTTTGTTCAAATTAAACATTTTTAAGACTATACAAGTTCGATATGGATACGTTAGAATTTATAAAGTGGCTGAAATCATTTTATGAGCACATATTAAATTTTATATATTGTAATTTTTACATCTTATCAGATTTTTTATAAGTTGTCCTTAAAACACGTTTGGTGTAAATGTTTTTTCTTTCTAATACAACTGAAAGTTTTGTAATTTCGGTATTTTTAAAAGTTATTAACAACAGCAATTTAGACATCCGAAAATATTAAAAATGTATAAGTAAAAAAAATGTTTTTATCTCACTTTTACACTTGACCAACATCAATGTAACATTAACTGTTATAGCTGCGTACACATTAATAGCAAACTTAAGCGCAAAAAGTAGTTTTCGAAGCCCATATTTCCGGTATCATGTTTTCAGATGAAGTGTTTAAAAGATTCGGCTCAGCTCAATACATAGCAAATCCTACTTGTTACTTAAATCATTCTTACCTAAATCATCCTGTAGATTATTTTATTACTGACTTTTAGTAACTTTACATCTAGTATTTTATTAAATAATTCAAGAATAATGAATGCTTGAATGATATAAAACAAAGATGACATAAAAGCGACCGTAAATACAAGCAAAAGGTCATTATTTGATATGTAGTAAAAGTTTAATGAAAAGAACTTTAAGCAAAAAAAAAAACGAAATTCCTATAAAGCATTAAAAAAGTTTCCTTTTTTTAATTAAATGAAAAGGAAAAGAAGACAAAAAGGGAAAAATAAAAAATACCAGATCCTAGCAACACGTTGCCGTTAAAGAAAATTACAAATTATTTCTTGAGAAAATATTTCTTTTTTTTTTCGTTTTCACTACAAAGAAAAGCACTTAAAATTATAATAAAAACATACATTTTTTTCTGCATTTCTTTTTTCACTTGCAGAATAAGCATGAGTTTTTGATTAAAATCAGAACAGCTAAGAGAAAACCCCAAAACACAAAAACATCACAAAGAACCACATTCCTCAAAAGACCACCGTACAAAGTCTGCGTGCATTTATTTTCAAAAGACAAACAAAGTGTGTTTCAATAAAAAGTTGCAATAACAGAAGCAATTCAGGCAAAAGAGTAACCGCAAACATGCCCGGTCCCTGTCAACGACTGCGTTTACCCTCAATAACATCTGTCTTAAAATCGACGCCGCGTGCCAACAGTGCTGACTATCCCTCCTCGACGAACGACAGCAATCATCACAGCACTGGCTCACCAACACATTTGATGCGTAAACAAAAGCATCGTGTTGTCGTCATGGGAGCTGCTAAGGTTGGCAAAACTTGCATCATTTCACAATTTCTCTATGACAAATTCAATACACGTTACAAACAAACTGTCGAAGAATTGCATCGTGGCGAATATGAATTGCCCGATGGCTCTGCTCTAACACTGGACATATTGGATACTTCAGGCTCTTTTGAATTTCCTGCAATGCGCACATTGTCAATAAGTACTGGTGCTGCATTCATTTTAGTGTATGCGGTGAATGATAGAGAGTCGTGGTATGAGGTGGAGCGACTACGCAGTATGGTGAGTAAATCTTTAAGCTAAATAAAATAATAATAAAGTAGTGTGGCGTTAACAGTGTAGTTTATTGGAAATTATTTCGCTTTGAATTTTTTCTTATGAAGTTGCAGATTAGGTGAAGGTAATAACAATAAATAGTAATAATAATTATAAATTATACTGATGTAAATTGCGGAGTGATTTTTTCAAAAGGGCTTATTGCCACTTAAGATCGTGAATATCTTTGCTGTTGTCATGCTGAAATTTATTAATCCTCTAGTTCAAAATTCATTGTAAAGAAGTTAAAAGGGAAATACAAAACGTACAAAACGACGCATTTCCCAAGTTACTGTAAACAGTTCTTAAAGGTTCTCTCCTCATCACTGAATTTTTGTTTATAAGTTCTTCAGTACAAAAAAAATCACAACTTTTCAGGAGAGTATATCAACGGCTCCACTCTAAAATATGCTAAGCCGATATAGCATGGAAAAGCTGGAAATAGCATTCTGAATTCATCGTTTGTTAACTCAGATTCCGTAAAAGTTTGATAGTAATCGGTCTATCCTATCAAAAGTTATAAGCCGGGCAAGTTTAAACATGCACAACAATTATTAAAATATGCATGCAAATATTCCTAAGAAAAAATAAAATTAAAATATTCACCCGAAAAAACACCGACTAATAATTTTTAATCAGTTTTGTTTCAACAAATGTTTATCACAAAGTATAATCATATGTTTTTTCAAGTTATTAAATTGAGAGGATATTCAATTGGTGCACAAAATGGTCGAATAAATTGTAAATATACGTTCAACATCAGTCAATGTTACTGTATATGTTCTTAATACTGGCCAACATTTGAAGGCCAACATTTCGATAGAATACTTTGTAAAGTTTTTCAATAAATATTTTATTTTTAATATATTGAAGTTTTTCTTTTACATCTTCTATGACGGATAAATTTTCATGTAAAGGAAGTCCTTTGGTTTCCCATTGATTGTGCATTCAAAACTATCTTTAATGTATCCTAAATCTGTTTTTACCGATGAATTCTTAAATAAAGCATTTGGATTACATTTCGACTCTGCCTTATCATCAGAAAACTCATTTAAAAGGTTGCTTATATCCATAAAGTTGTTGCAATAATATATAGATACCCTGTAAAATATATCAATCATAATTTTTTTCTTGCCTCGTACCGAGCCGAAAATTATTTAAGTTATTGAATATGAAGAAAAAGTTCTTAAGATTTTGCGCCACTTGAATAGAACACCCCTAGAAAAAAACATTTTTTCACAATTTTGAACAAATTTAAATATTCTTATTTTCATTTTATTAAATTCTAAATGTTCTGAAGCTATACTAATAATGTGTTGAGCATCTTTTTTGAAGGATTACTCTGTAAATACGTTTTGGATTGGAGTCGTATAAAGATTTCAAAGAATCGAGGGAAATTGAAGATCAATTAGATTTGATCGCTTCAATAAGTTCCTCCTTGGTATCGTACTGATTACCGGAAGCGTAAACCTTTCGAGTGAGCCAACCCCAAACATTTTCTATAATATTCAAGTCTGGAGAGTATGGTGGCGTTCTTACATTCTGGTCACAAATCCATGACTTCACTGCTCTGGCGGTGTGAATAGCTGCGTTATTATGTTGAAACGTCCACTGAAGGTTTCCAAAAAGCACGCTGAAGAATGAGAAAGCACGCTGGAGCACGCCCTTGTAGCAAATCGCATTCATTTTAGTGCTCAAAAATTGCAACTCACAGGTACCATAAAACGAGATACTGCCCCAGACCTTAACACCCCCTTCCCGACGATGTAGGCGATTCAAATTATTTCCATCTTTCCGGAAGTCGTGAAAATAATAATTAAATCCATCTCGACCCTCCAGGTTTCACTTTTTTTCTTCAGAAGACACGAAACAGTACCACTCATTACTCCATGTCATATCACTGCGACAGTATGACAAGCATATTTCCTTGCGGACCCCTGTTAGTGGTGGTTTTATATTTAATTTTAGTCGCTTCAATTATCTAGCTTTGGAAATAACATGCTGTACAGTTCTCACACTGGCGGAAACACCTGATTTAGCTCTTATTTGTGATACAGTATCGTGGAAATTAGAGGCTAATCTAAGAATTGCTCGCTTATCAGCAGGTGAAAGCACACTTTTTGTACGTCCTTTCATATTTTTTCCGTAGTTTTCATTATTTTTTATAAAATTAGACACGACATGACGACTTCTACCAATTTCTTTGGCGATTTGATTAACAGATTTCCCGGAATCATTAAAAACTTGTAATTTTATTTTTTCCGCTTTGGTTCTATTCAAGTGGCGCTGAAAACTGCAAGAATTTCGATCATCTACAAAAGCAAATCTAAAAAAAGCCATAGTACTTCAAAAAACTCGAAAAAAGGCTCTCAGAGAGAACAAGTGTAATTTACCGAAGGAGTGAACAAAAGAAACTTAGAAAAAATTACACGCTCTTATTCTTAAGAAATTTTTTAGGAAAACTATTAGGGGGGTCCTATTCAAGTTTTTTTATTTATTTATTTTTTTATTATTGGATGAAATCATCAAAAGACACTGGCAGTGATGGTGTTTGCCAGGAGTGCGAGACTTTAACACGCTAAAACAACCCTTTAAACTGACCCAAACGTTCTCCGTGGAGCTACCGTAAAACTTTACGTCACGGGATGGGATAGGTTCTAGACCCGATCTAAACTATATTGATTCTTCTGCGAATCTCTCCTAACCTACGAAGTTCCAATAGAACCAATTTCACAAAATTACATACACACGTCCACAGATTCCAACATGATTGAAACTATGTTATCCGGTATAATGCTACCCCCTAACTCTTCTTCTAAATACGACCTCCCACTAACAAATCGTGGACATATGAAGAACACATGTTCGGCATCTTCCACGACATTACCATTACAGCTCGGGCAAAACGGAGCACTGTCATGTCCGAAACGATACAAGTACGACCTAAAACAACCATGTCCACTCAATAATTGTGTAATGTAGAAGTTTAAGTCACCATGTCTTCTTGCTAACCATGTCTTGATGCCGTGGGCACAAATCAGTCACATTATCCGTACCGTCCGATGCGGCGTCTAGCTCGATGGGTATCATGCTGGCAATAACAAAAGCGGCCTCGTCCGAAACAGTTCGGAATGCGCTAAATACTCGCAGAGCAGCGACCCTATACACATGGGATATCAGACGCACATATGTAGAATATCTCAGTGCGCCTGACCATATAAGGGATGCATATAGGATAATACTACTTACTACACTAGTGAACAATTTTCTCTGCAGATATTTAGGACCTCTTGTATTCGGTATGATCCGGGACAGGGCTAAGCATGTTTTTGATGCTTTGGAGCCAATATACTGTAAATGCTCACGAAAAGACAGACGACTGTCAATTATGACTCCAAGGTATTTTAGACACTCCTTGGATTCTATGCTAATCGTGCCAATATATAATACCCTTATCAGTATCATAAACTAACTCTCTATTCCGGAAATAGTCCTGTATAATTGCCAGTAGATAAACTGGCATGTCTAATCTAGCTAAGGTATCAACAATATGTTCCCAGTTTGCCGTATTAAAGGGGTTCTTCACGTCTAAAGTTAAAACTACACAATACTCTTTTGCTTCATTTATCCACCTCTTTCCTTGGATAGCCCGAGCAGCAGTTTCTACTACAACTTTGATAGCATCCGCTGTTTTATTACCAGTAATTGTTTTATTAATTTAAATACATACATATTTTAAAACAATTTTCTTTCGAAGTAGTAAAAAAAATTTCAATTTTAATTTTTTTTTCGAAACTAAAACATGGTATCTGTTCTTAGACGGCCAATATAATAGACTATTTCTGATTTAAGAAAGTATACTTAAGCGAAAGAAAGGCACTCGCTCGAATATGAACTAATTTGGATTTCTCATTGGCACTCACTTTCATTCTCATTTGCTTACGTATATACATACGAGTACATATGTCAATAAAATAATAAATAAAATAAAATAATAAAAAAATGTATTAATTTTTTTTTAATATTTTCTTTCTTACTTAACTAATACATTTAAACCTGCTGCTGTTGTTTTAAAGGCGTTAGGTATCCTTTTTGCTGATTCAGTTTGCACCTGAGCAGCATCAGCCATTCCTTTTAATGTATTAGCTTTTTTTGTAGCTGTCGCCGCATTTTTCTTCGCTACTCTTAGCTGTCTGCGGATTGTGCCTTTTTTGCCGAACAGTAGATTGGTTGCTCACTGTCACTCAAGCAATTTCGCTTAAGTTTTGTCACAGTGACATTTTGTTTGTTGATTTTTCAAAAGCATTCTTTATTACATACTTGTAGGATTCGATATTAAAAAGACAAAATCAAAGTATTGTTTTATACAAAATGCTAAATTTATTTAAAAAAAACCTTAAAGCTTTAAGAAAAACAGAACTAAATGACAACCGAAATTAGAATGAATTTTTCAATTATAACATTTGAAAAATTGACTTCTGGAAAAATAAAACAGATAACTAGATGTTTTATAATTTTACAGAGTAATAAATACTGTAGTGAAAGTAACAATACCACAATCATACGTAGTTTATTTTGGTGCTGGGAAGTTTCCAGGCTTGTGTTTGGTGTAACCACTGGAACAACTTCAATGCTCCACCAGTGCAGCAAAATAATCATCAATTAAGCTTTACACCCAATACTTTACCCCCTGGTGCTACAGCTGACAATATAAAGGGCGTCTTGTATAAGCCCGTCTCTCTAAGAAAAGTAAATAAGTTCGCGTAATGTGGAATACCTCTTTTTTATTTGACTATAATGTTTTGAAGCTTAATTCGATTGGAGCGCAATGCTTCAATGCTCCACCAGTGCAGCAAAATAATCATCAATTAAGCTTTACACCCAATACTTTACCCCCTGGTGCTACAGCTGACAATATAAAGGGCGTCTTGTATAAGCCCGTCTCTCTAAGAAAAGTAAATAAGTTCGCGTAATGTGGAATACCTCTTTTTTATTTGACTATAATGTTTTGAAGCTTAATTCGATTGGAGCGCAAGTTTTACAGATATTTGAGAGAAAGTGAAAAAACCAATAAACCAGCCATTGAAAAAATTGGCGGTGGTACATTAGCGTGCGTGGCCGATGGTGATTTTTAATGGAAATATGACCGTAACAAGTGATCTTCGGGTAGTTAACAAAATGTCTCAAATTTGTTTCTGTAATTAATTAAACTGGACTTCATAAGGATTTTCAGGCCAATGAAATACTTGTTTTATCTAAACATATAGTTTTTTTTTCTTTTTCTGTTTCTCATTTCCTTATTTCATTTTTCTTTGGTATGTTATACACTATGCCTCCTTGGCCTATACCACATTAGCCGAACTCGAGTTTAATGGCAGAGATTTTTCAGTGAACCCAAAAAAAGACTAGTAAATTTTTTTATTACCACCTCTTTGCATAGCTTCCAAAAAGCAAATCGAACTATGATTTAATACTATTATGAGATCTAGAATTCATCAAGTTTGATTTTGTCAGCTTCTAGCTATATACCAGAATATTCGAAATTACTTTACAGATAAAGTGTTCAATAGTTTTCTTCTATAGCATACAAACAAACGTAATAACCTTTTGCATTCACAAATAGTATGAGTGGGAGGCCCAAGCGAATTTTAATTGTTGAACAAATTAGCTGAAAAAAGCAGCTAATTTTTAAATCATTTTTATTTTCATTAAACTCAAAAATTTTGTTGCGAAAGCAAAACCACAAGTGACTGATTTTAACATTTCATTCTCAATGTTAACGACACATTCGTTGCACAGAAATCGGATTTTATATGAAAACATTTACGTTTTCAGTCGAGTTGTCTATCGAGTCATTGTTCGTTTTGAAATAATGTAGAGAAATCGAAATCAAAGTTCTTTCTTATAGAATGCGAATGAAGGTGTTCTTTCTTAAATCAGAAATAGGCTATAAGTAAGAAAGGACCAGCAAAAAGATGCTAAGTCTACTTAGACGACTAGATAATAGATTTGAGTACATGCTAAAGTATTCTAAGTCACTTTTTACTATGATCTACAACAAATTATATTACAATTATGATATGCACAAAAAAGTCTTAAGGTTTTATCTCATACCAGTTTCGAGATATCATCAATAAACTTTGCAGTCGTTTATCTCAAAACTATCTTTTTTGACTTGATCATGTTTTAGAAAGGAACCGCCGATATATATTTCTTATATGTTCCTAAATAATTGCGCATATATGATATACTATGTGCACTAGGGTGGTTCAAAAAAAAATTTTTTTCTTGCAAACAAGCTTAAAAGTTTCAATTCAATGTAAAAAGATGCCAGTTAAAAGTTGAGCCCTTAATATTAATATTAAGACTGTCCGCATCGCGTTTTTCTATTTCCCGTATAAATAATATGAAAAAATTATTCTCTGCACTTTTTGAATTTTATTGCTAGTCTGTCATGTATTATAAAAAGAGACTTTTAATGCGGCACAGTAGCCCTTTTTTGGTACTTTTTTTATTTCGATATTTGAAAAATATTAATTATTAAATCTGTATACTGAATAAATTTAGTTTTCATAAGCAATTTATTTTTTAATTAATAATCAAGTCTAAAGTACTGTATTGGTGCAAAACGAAAATTAAGCTATGAAAGAAAACTTATTTTTTATAAAACGCTTTTAATATTCGCTTTGAAAATATGGGACACAGCTGCGGGGAGCCACCAACAACTCAAATGTTGATATACTACGAAGGAATCATCCCAAAACTCTGCAATTGCTTTGTAAACACCCCATAGTTTGTATCAAATAATACTATACACAATGATCTTCGTATAACAAAGGTGAAAGATGAAATTAGGAGACTTAAAGAAATCAATTTGGAAAGATTAAGTCAGAACTTCAACCCACAAAGTTCCGTTCACTGGTTGCAGCGAACTGCGCGGAACCGGAAAATTTTCTTTGTAATAGACAAAGTTCATTATAGCTGGTGTAAATATTTGTTCTTTCAACAAATAAAAATAATCAAAACTTGTCATATTGTTGTGTACATACTTGAAAGTAGCAATATCATTTATTCAACAGAATTTTTGAATGAAATAATTCGATTAAATGAGAAAATTGCAAAATTTGAACAAAGAATACTATTATTTGCCGGCGAAGTAAAATAATTAATAAATGGCAAAACTGCTATAAAAAATTAGCAAATCGCGCAACAGCAGAGTTTTAAAAGAATTAATTAAGCTTTCTTACTTTTACCATCTGCCCTTCCTACATTATCCCTTTCGGAAAAAATGGTCTTTAAAAAAAGGAGCAATCTTGAAATCGATGCTGACCCACCCACTCTGTTAGTGCGATTACTATAATATTCTATAATATTAAATTCTTAATAAAATTATTATGAATTTATCAAAAATTCTTAAAATCAATAAAAATTAATCGTTTCAATATATAAAATATTAATAAAAAGTTCGACTAATTACTTATAAACATTACTTATAAACATTAATAATAAATGTTGTCTATTTATTTTGCAAATAGCCGCCCCACTGTGCTATTTTGTAAACATGTCATATCCTTTAAACAGCTTCTTTTGTTTACACATTAAAGAATTTTATTTTTAATAATAATTTTTTCTTAGAAATTTTATAACATTCCTTGACATTTCTATTTCTTTAAAGATCATCAGCCAAAAAGGTAACCAACCACCAATTGTCGTTGTTGGGAATAAAGTCGATGCCAATGAATGCGAACGTCAGGTGCAGATGGAAGTCACCGAAATGGTGGTGTGCGAAGACTGGCACTGTGGTTACGTGGAGTGCTCAGCTAAGGAAAATACCGGCATAGTGGATATATTTAAACAGCTTTTGGTACAGGCAAATATACGTTACAACCTAAGTCCGGCCGTTAGACGAAGAAGGCAATCGTTGCCCTCATTTGCCTCGGCCCGGGCTAGTAAAAGTCCCTCCCATCGTGGAGCTCTTAAGCGACATTCTTGCACAATGACTTAAATGTTTTAAAGAATATATGAGGCAGTTCGGAAGGATATTGTTTAGGGTTTTTCTAAGAGTGAGTTTTGAGTTTCGAATGTTGAAGAGAACACATGTGTGCTTGTTTTAATTTAAGGAAACTGCTAAGCAACAACTAAATATAATAGTTTACTAGGATAATAAAGATAAAGAATTTTATAAGAAAACAGAAATGTAAGTTTGCTACAATATTTTATAAAAGATTAAATATATTTAGAAAGAAACATATTTAATAAATTTGTTTAAGATTTGTAAAATTTTTATAAACATATTAGTTATTATTATTGTGAATTACGTACAAATTGAGGTGTTTTTACAACAAACAAAACTCGTAGGTAATAAATAAGAGAAAAAATAAGAATAATAATAATAATAATAATAATAATAATAATAATAATAATAATAATAATAATAATAATAATAATAATAATAATAATAATAATAATAATAATAATAATAATAATAATAATAATAATAATAATAATAATAATAATAATAATAATAATAATAATAATAATAATAATAATAATAATAATAATAATAATAATAATAATAATAATAATAATAATAATAATAATAATAATAATAATAATAATAATAATAATAATAATAATAATAATAATAATAATAATAATAATAATAATAATAATAATAATAATAATAATAATAATAATAATAATAATAATAATAATAATAATAATAATAATAATAATAATAATAATTATGATGAACCATTTTTAATTTAGTAAAAAACAAATTTTTTTACCAATACATTAAATTTATATCTCAAGTCTGGCTAAAGAAATTATTTAATATTTTAATGTGATTATTTTTTTGAACAATTTTGTTGTTAGTGGTTTTTTTAATCCAAAGTGAATTTTATTTTTGGCTAAAGTTCGTTACATTTTTAGTCAGAAAGAATTGGGCATGAGTCAATAATGCAAAGTAACAAGGGAAAATGCTAACACTAATTAATTTCAACTTACACGGCAGAACAGAAACAACGTTGTTTTTCGGGAGCCGCTACACTACCCCCATCCATGTTCATGTGTGTTTCTATGTATCCGCCACTGTTTAGGTGGCTCTACACGTTGTTTTTATCTCATGTACCATGGATACATGGAAACACACATGAACACTGATGATGAGAGTGTAGCGGCTCCCAAAAAACAACGTTGTTTCTGTTCTGCCGTGCAAGTTGAAGTTAATTAGTGTTAAATTTTTTCTTCTTCCTTTGGAATATAGCCTCATGTCCAATTCTTTCTGACCAAAAATGTTACGAACCTTAGCCAAAAATAGTAATCAGTTTGGATTAAAGAAATTATTTAATTTCTAGAAGCGTGACAATGCGCTTATCTTCACTCATGACCATGTACGCTCACATATTAACAAATTACTTTTTATATGATATTTAGGTTTAAAGGTAGTCTTTTTATAAATGCGCATCACAGTGCTAATAAAGAGCTGAGTACAGATGCAGGGCGTGTCACCACCCATACAAGGAAAAAATTTACAATTGCTAGAGTCATGGAACTTTTCACTTGTTGGTTTTTTTTTCAATATTAATTGACAAAAAATTGCCGAAATTGAGCTTCAGATCCTGGCACTTCCCATACAAAGGAGATAATTATTATGTGTCATATATTTAGGGGCCGGTTCTCGTAAGAGTTTCTACGGTCAGTTTTGTAAACACCACTAAGTTAACTGTTGATGTTCTTCAAATCAATCAAAACAGGAGACACCTCTCTTGCACATAAAATACTTAATTTCAAAACGTTGCCATTTGTTGTGGGTTGAATTAGTCTTTACACATGCACTTCATTGGTGATAATGAAAAATCATCAGTAGAACTTAAAGTTTCAAATCTCTTACCTTATAGAACAACTTTCCAAAATCAACTGCGTATTTCAAAAATTTAAAAAGTACAGAGAGTTCCAATAAGACGTTTCATATTTAATCGCCCGCTATTTTAGCAGATGTCATTCATGACTTAGCCTGTATTTACTTCACAGTTGACAAGTATTTACTACATCATTAATAAAATGAAATGATTTACGCTTCAATAACGCATCGAAATGGTTAAAATTCAGTACAAAAATGGTACATTTTGCAAACTGAAACATTTGCGGGTTGTCGTGAAGCACCTTATGGGCCAGCAATTGTGAAACTGGTGGGAATGTTTCAGGTATTGGAACAAGTTAGTGATGTAAAGAATCGAACTCATGCACCTCGCTCAAGAACAATGGAGCATATTTCTGTTTTAGTCCATAGTGTTGAGGAAACCCCAAGTTTGTATATTTTTCGTCGATCTTTGGGACTCGGCATTCGACAAATGACATTAGATCGTATTTTGCATAAAGAGTTAATTCTTATGGCTTTTAAAGTTTAGTTAACAAAAAAACTCACGAATATCGATGGTCAACGAAATCGTGTCTTTGCTGACTGCGTTCATGAAATGCATCAAATTGATCCAACGATGACATTTGATCACTGAGATCTTATGATTTAAAACATTTGAATTTTTTTCTTTGGGATTATGTGAAATACAAGGGCTTTGCCAATGACCCACAATCGATTCAAGACCTTAAAGATGGATTTCGTGAAGTTAACATGGAAATACAGTCGCAAATGTGCGAATTGGTGATAAGATATTTCATGAAAATAATATGCTCCTTCAAGTGTGCCTGGGGCATACAGTTGACTGACACAGTTCTCCAAAACTAACGGCATATTCTCATCTTTACGCATAGAAATACTGAACTTTTTTCATATAAAAATTAAACCTCTTATTGGAAGACCCTGCCGTTGGGTATAAGTAGATCTTGAAACTTATTTAAAAAACACACTAAACAAATGGTATTCGATATGAATTTATATTATTTCCTTTTGCAGATTTTATAAAATAAATAAAAAACTTTTTGAATTTCGATTGCGAGAATTTGTCAGATAATAAATTTATTTAATACTTAATATCACTTCTTTAGAGAACTGCAAGAGCTGACTAACTGACTGAAAACTTTGCATAAGAGCATTAAAGTAAAATATCCGTAGTAGAGACAAAAAAGTAAAAGCAGTTTCATAAAGTGTTCACTCTTTGCATACGTAAGATTTCTTTCACTTTACGGAAGTGAACTTTAAAATTGTTTCAAAAGAAATGCAGAGCGTGTCGTGTTGATTGCCAACTTGATTACAAATCAAGATATGCATAAGCAATTTCAAGCTAATACTGTTGTTTAATTATAATATGAAAATGTTATGGAGAAAAATAAATTGATTTCACAGTTTTTACTGAAATTAAAAAAAAACAACAATATTTTTCATTTTTTTTTAATTTTCAATTAGTTTTAACTGCTACTAACTACTAAATTTTCTAAGCAGAGACACGCACTGCCGTTGACGCAGTTTCTTGTATTTCTGCACTTGATCCATTTACAATGGACACCGTAATTACAACATTTTGCCAGATACATAATATAATAAAAATTTTGCTTTGGTGGTCGTCTAAAACTGAAGAGTTTTTCGTGAAGTAGCGTTGCAAAAAGTTTAAAGTCAAATTGTTAAATTGCTGTCAGAAATCGAATATTTTTAATTTTTTATTGAGAAACATGGTTTATAATAATAATAAAGTCTGTAGTGTGTCGAAAGACGCTTAATTACAATTTGTCGCTCTCTTTTTTCATGTGGTTCGCCGAAAGCAGCTCTAATTGTAATTAATCTGTAATGCTTGTTGAGAACTTTTATTCCATTGATTAGAAAATTATTTTTGTATTATGCATGAACTATACACAATATAAACATTTATAATATTTGTTTTAAGAAAATATTATTTGGAGTCGAAAATTTTGAATTCAAGAAATTTTTGCCAAGCAATTTGACTCGGAAATCTATAATTGCATCCCTTTTTTGGAAAATATCTATTAAATATAGAAAACAAGCATTTGAGTTGTATAAAAATTATTTTTTTTATAGAACATTTGAATTAGACATTATTGTTTTAAAAACACTAAATAAAAATGAAGGCATTGCCCGTACGAAACAAATTTTTTTTATATAAATTTTAGAAAAACTAAATTTTGAATACAACTCCAAATCAAAACAAAAAACCTAAGGTTGAAAAAAGCACAAACAACAATTTTTTTTTATAAAAAAGTGATATATTTTATTTATATAAATTTTAAAATTAATGTTAAAATGTGTGTTTATGATTTTAATATAAGAATATGGATTGAACACAAAATTATAATATGTTAATTAATTACAGAGGGATTCCTCTGTAAGTCGAATCAAGGAAAAAAAACAATTTTTGATATTGGAAATGATTAATTTGCAAAAAAAAACTTTTTATATGTTTTTATTATAAGTTTTTTATCTAGAAATACATATTATTAAGCACATATGTATGTATGTATGTATATGTGTAGAAAGGATATCTGATTTATAAACAAATTTCAAATTTGTGAGCATTTTATAACAATTTCATGCAAAACCTTTTTTTTTAAATACGTTTGTTTGTAAATTTGAAATTCGTGAATAAATAAATATTGATAACTATTTAACAAACAAAATTTGCAATAATAAATATTTAAATATTTCCTACACTGAAAATAATTCCTGCAACATTTGACGAACTCAACTTTCTTAGCTAATTTTTTTCGTAGAATATATGAAGCTTTAGTGCATGATACAAAAACAAATTATGATAATTTTACGATAGTAACGAAAACCTTTCTTATTTTGTGATTTTTTTTTCTTAGAAAGATTTTAAATATAAAAATAATATTTCATTTTTGTGTACATTGGTCATGTTCATAAGACGTAACTGTTGCGCAACCGTTGAGTGTTTGTCTTAGAAACGTAGAGTTAAGTAGTTCCAATCCACACATTAGTTGAGTATTTGTAGCCATTTTTTCTATCATAAATTTTTCTCGCTACTAATAGAGAACATTTTAGCCTCCACAGCTGATCAAGAGAGTTATGGGCTTTTATACTTTAATACAATGCCGCACAGAGGAGTATTTGACCAAAAAAGCTGATCACAATTATTAAACGTGTTTTTTGAATTTAAAGAATGAGTTTTTTTTTAGTTTTATATAAAAATCTATTGGCAGATTTTTTGAAAATTTTATTTTTTGTAAATTTTTTTAACTTTCTCATATTTATTTATTAACTTTCCACACACGGTGTGCTTTGCTGCCCCATTGCTGTGCAAATATAGCGAAATTAATCATTGAAATTAAATTTTTATGGCTTGAGTTCAAATCTGAGTTTACCCATATCTGCTTAATTTAAGAAATTATATTTGGATAAATTCATTATTTTATAAAGAGAGTACTATTTTATTTGAAACAATTTATTCATCAGACTAGCAGAACGGATCAGTACTGATTTGGAGGTCACTACACTATCTCATCAGCGTTCTTTGTTAGTTTTTACCACTTTTGACGGTGGATACTAGTAACTAGGAATATCAACTATCTAACCGTATTATTTAACGAATTAGAATACGAAAAGTGCAACTTATTCATTTCTTACAAATTAAATCAATATATACTTTAAAACAGTTCAACAATTACGTATAAATATTAATTAGAAATTAATAATTCTTATGTATGGGCGATATCCGTCTCTTCCATCGAATTGCATCAATAATTAGTTTGAAACTTCTTTTTATTCTAAGTGCCAACCCAGTTGTTTAGATATAAGAAAATAAAAAATAGCTTTGAATTTCACCGCATTAACAAATAAAATAAATAAGCCTTTTTAAATTTCCCAGTCGTGGGTAAAATGGTATAAAAATTTTAAAAAGATCGCTCTCGTAGTAAATAACAAACAAACAAATATAAAAACACAGATTTATGTTTTATATGTATGCAGATTTCTAATATTTATATTATATTATTTATAGTAATTAAAAACGTAAATCATTGTCATATATATATTCACATCTCCTTGAAATTTAGCATAATTTTTTAACTAAAAACTGCAATTTCTCGTCAATGAGTCAGATTTCTTTACTATTTGGAATTACTGTAATCATTGGATAAACTTCTTCTACGTTATCTCTCGAAGTTACAAAACGATTCTGAGAAAAATTGTATGTATAAGGACATGTATTTTTATACTTAAGTTCTTACGCGTAAGTTAGTGAGTAGTATTGATTCTGGGTGACCCATGTATTTTTTATGTACCTGTATTTATTTTTTTAATAAAATTTTTGTGATTAATGCTTTTAAAAATTACTTTAGTTAGGTATGTACAAATAATTTTCTAACAAATAATGTTGTATAGAGCGCTGATAAATAAAAATTGTTTCATGGGGCTGTGGGACACTCCCTTATAACTTATTAGCGATAATAAACATTTTGCAAATTCATATTTATAGGCAGATAGTCACATTGTGAAGTGCTAAAAGTGAGGTGAATAAAATTTGTAATCAATAATTTAAAAGACACAAATGAGCAAAAAAAATTAAACTTGAAAATTAAAAAAATCGTAATAAGTAACCTTGCGCAAACTTTAGGGATCCTGAATTTTATTGTGGTATAAAACATAATTTATACATTTGCTACCTTTACTTTTAAAAACCTTTTTCCTTTTTTTTAAGTATATAAATTTAAATTTTTTTTTTAATTTTTAAAGGAATTGTTTCAGCATTAATATTCAAAATAATTTATTTTTTAAATATTAAAAATAGCTTTTGAACAAGTCTTTCAGCGAAAATAAAAATCAATGTAATAATTTTATTCGTTTAGCCACAAAACAAAAATATCATTTAAACATCTTGAAACCGAAAAAACATTAAAAGCGCATGTATTTTCCTTCACTTTCCTGACTTCAGCAGTATCTCAGAGCTACAAATTGCAGCATAAAGTCTCTAAAATTTAGAATATGATGTAAAATTTTGTTGTATTGCGATCTGCTTAGTTTTTAAGATTTCTTTAAATTTATGTTTGCCTTTTTGGCCAGCAATTTGGCACAAATACTACTCTGTGCACCGCTTTGTTAGGTGATGGCTGCACTAGCGACTAAGGCTATCGGCTTAAGATTTTATAGTTTTGTATTACAAATGCGATAAAGTAACGAAAACAAAGAAATAAAATTAAAACAGTAATATCATTAAATATACGTAGATTTATTAAGGTATCTTTTTATATTAATTATAAATTTAGTTCAATAAAAGGTTTAAAGATTTTTTTAACACAGTATCGGCTTAGCGTTGAAACATAAATACTATCGGCACAAGCTTATCATATTATTGCAGAGTTTTGTTGTGCATTTTTATGTTGTGAATATTTAATTTCTGGTGCAAATTTTTAAATAAAAATTTAAAATTCCTGGTCTGCTGACTACAGTATTGGAGATCGCATTTATTTCGTATGCAGCATTTTTATTTCTTTTGAATTGTTTTAACATTAATCAGCTGTTAATTTTCCAATTATTCAACAAGCCGCTTCTAAGACGTAACTGTTGGGCTCAACAGCTGGCAACAGTTGCACAACTGTTGAGCTCAACAGCTACGTCTTATGAATGCGCCCATCGACATATTAAAGCAATTTCTTAGCTATTAAAAATACCAGGCGGTAATAACTCAAATCCAAACAACGCGAATTCGTAGCTCAGCTGAGAAAATTGATTTTTGAATTTCAAATTTTTTTTACACAAGAATAGCGAGTATTTTGATCATTTTACGAAAGAACTTCGTTGTGCGAAATTACGATATATTTCGTATAATAGAGACACAGGTTTCGTTTCAATGTTGCATGATTTTTTTCGTCAGTGCATGAAATAAAAGAACATTTAATAAAATCGAAAAAAGCCAGGTAAGTGAAGCGGATCGATTTAAAAAAAGGAAGTTCATCTATATTTGATACTTTAATGTTTATATACGCTTAACTCTATCATTTTGACAAGACAGGACAGACGAAATTTTTTTCCATTTCATAGCCTTTCTTAGATGCAGGAGTCTCTGCGGAAATTGCTTTGAGTGCCCGAACAAAATCTATGCACTCGAACATCACCTAAAAATGAGTGTTGAAGGGGTTCAAAGCTTCTGCTATTTGGGGATTTATATATCAAATAACGGCGGTAAACATCAAGGTTTAGCAAAGCACTTATGGCACCCCCAACAAAATTTTGAGATCGTCTAATAATTTCACTTCGTACGAAGACACGACTGTTCAACTTCAACGTCAAGTTAACACTGACTGATAGCTGTGAGTCTCCACCAGCGTTTCAAAAAAGCTTTTGCAAACCGATGTATCGGTAGGGATGCAACATCGTTCTTAAAAACATCGATGTTTGAATGTATCGATGTTTTTCCGATGAGCATCGATGTTAAAAAAACATAGTTAATAAAGCGATACATCGACGTTTTTCCGATATTTTGATTTTTTAATAAGTAAATGATTTAATATGTAGTCTGAACAATTTTACAACGTAAAACTTATTTTCATTACTTTAATATATCGGGAAACATGTGGCTGTAAATAAGACGTACTTAAGCAGAACAAAATATATATTTAATATTTCACAAGATTTATTTATCAATTGTGAAATAGAGTTAGAGAAAAGTAGTTTTTAATTAATCTAATTTATTTTGAGCACTAGGTAATTTTTTTTTAAAAAACGTTAACAAAATTTTTATCAAAAACACCGATATTTCGCCAATTCTTTGAGCGGCTTCTTCAGGGATATATAAAATTGTGTAAATAAAATATTTTTACAATATTTCTGCAATAAGCGATTTCGATGTTTTTTTATTTTTAAAAGAATAAAAGCATTAACAAAACATCGATGTATCCTTTGCATCCCTGTGCATCCATCGTATTCTTTGCTTCTTTTGACCAGAATAACCAAAAACCAACATCCAGCCATCGCAGCAGATTTCATATACTGAAAATATAGATGGCTCGAACATACAACTAAAAAGAAACCAGTAAGGACATCGCAAGGAAAGTGTTCGACTTCAATCTGCAAGGCACTAGAAGACGTGGGCGCCCATGCCTTCATGAAAGATATAAATTCTTACAGAGCTAAGAAATTGTGTTTAAAAGTTGGAACGAATACAAAGGTTTAGTTATGAATAGGGCTCAAGGGAATTTATGAATTAGGATCTATATTCCTCTTAGCAATAAAAGGATTAAACTTTTAATTGCTCACTCACTCACTCTCGCAAAGCCATAAAGTTTGCGACCTTTAGTTCTTATTTTTGAAATGATTTTTAAGAATTTTAAAAATTGGTTTAATATTTTATATTTAAATTAATCCTCGCCAAATGGCAGGATAATGAACATTATATTTTATTTAACAAATAATAAGAAGAGTAATTTACTTCTTCCTAAATAAGCATGATTTCATTTGCATGTTTTACATCCAAACTTTTTAAGATTTGATTCAATTTCTCTTCCATACCAGCCAAACGATTTTCTATACTGGGCGTGGATTTCTTTTCCAAAATCGCCATGGCCTGAGCAACTGAACGTTCATCAATTCTCGTACATCTTTTGGTAAGACAAGAAAGCCAACAAGTCATATACTTATTCTTGGCTAAAACTTCATCTTCGTTAGCATTTTGCGACAGCGTTACAATAGCATCTTTGTCATCAAAGTCTTTGATCTTTATGGCGGACATTTTATTATTGATTTTCGAATCCAGTATTCTATTATTGTCATTAGGTAAAATAGAAATTTGTACATCGGTCGTGTAGTCGGGGAAAAGTTTTGTACACATTTGACAAAATAAACGAAAAGGTTGACGTTTTAGTATGAATGAAAGATTTTCTGTTTGATTGAAGACCGCTTTTTCATACTGATACAACAGATTGGTGCGACAAATGATATCATTCAACTCTGCCTGGTCTTTAATGGCCTGAGTATCACTTACCGCGAGACCATTTAGCAGATTGAATAGTATTATAGTCATGAAAAAAACAAAGGAGAGAAACAGCAAGTAGGCATAATTAGAATCCAGTTTTAAGCTGCCGGCATCAAATTCGCCAGTAAACATAACGATAGTTTTTGAAAAAGCCACCAAAGGATTGGCGAACCTATGAAAAGCTTCTTCCTCACTTAATTGCTTCGGGTTGTCACTTTTTATGTAAAAACATAAAGCGAATGTTAAAATAAATATGGAGTAGAGAAGAAAACTTTTGACAAAGCTTTTGCAAACTGCCTTCAGCATTAGCATGTGCGTGGAAATGGAGGAAACGGGCAAAGAGCCCACTAACAAAAACAACTCATAGGCCAAGAGCAAAATACAAGCCACCACTACATTACGCTGTGTATCCGGATCCATTACAAAAATATCACACGTCAATAGTGACATTACGATCAGTAGTAATTCTAAATAATTGGTAACAGATAGTAAATATTTAAGCGGAGATACCAGAAATTGTACGAATTCTCTGGCAATCAGATAACTAATGCCCAACGTAGAACAATACACAGTAATTTTTTCAACGGTTACATGATCCTTTTCGCGGAATTTCAATACGGCATGTGTTAGAAATGAAAAAGCAAAGAACATGTAGCATAAGAAATTAATATAAAATATCAAAGACAACTTGTGCCATTTCAGATACAAAATGCTTGTTATGACCGGATGTTGCAACAGGTAACGAAACTCTTTCGTTTTGGCCATAAATGCTATGGGTGCCAGAACCTCATTTAATTGCTTTTTACTTTTTTGTTTAGTGGTCAAGAAGTTCTGAAAGCTAACTATAATTTCATAAGATTTATCGCCAAACTTATCATCACTGCTGGTAATGCAATCATCTAAATGTTCCTCCAATACCGAGGCACTCATGCCATGCAGAGGCAAATCGTTAAATCTGTTTCTCAAGCTAATGCAAGCTCCTCTCTTTAGAAGTTCTTGTACCGCTTTGTTGTTGTGATATCTGACGGCGTAATGCAAAGCTGTCGATTTACTAAAGTCCCTGGCGTTTATATCAATTTTATCCGAATCTAGTAAAATATGAAAACATTTCCAGTAATTGCAAAACTCTTGCACAGAAGTCTCATTTAGTTTGCACACAATATTAATAAGCGGTTGATCTTTTGGACGAATTTGTATATGGGGTTGTTGCAAAAGCTTTTCCAATGCATACCAATTGCCATAAATCCAAGCTATCTCAATGGGCGTATTATGATGCTTAACAGTTCTATTATACTCCACATCTCCCGATAATATCAAATCAAAAGCTTTGTGAGCTCCCTTTTCTATGGAGGCAACCAGCAGTTGTACCTCTTCATCTTTGCTAATGTTGCGGGACTTATCATTATACTGCTGCTCAAATAGAGTCATATTACCACTTCTTATAGAGCCCAATAAAGAATGAAATGTGGTTAAATTATGATCCCTGGGACCAGGCAATTCCATTAGTGGATATTCAGTCTCCAAAATTTTCCTTAGCTCTCCCTCACGATAAGTATCGATGTCAATATCAGTTAAAGACAAAAATATTTGTACAATTTCGTATTTTAGTTTATCATTGATTTTTCGGTTTTTGATCACATTATGAAGAGGAGTCATTTCTCTTTGATCGGGTACATTGGGTGAGGCTCCATAACGTAACAAAATTTTCATGCACTCCACTACACTGCTGGCATTTTCATTATTAAGATTCTTAGCCAGAGAATTGAGGGGCGTTAAATCGGAATATCTGTGATCAACTTTGACACCAGGCGAGCTTAAAAACTCTTTTAAGTTTTGTGCATCTCGCGAATCGCAAACAAAATTAATGGCAGCTTTATCATAAAAATTGTTCAGCTACAAATATTTATGTGTATGAAATAATATAAAATAAGAAAATAAAATAATAAGCATCAACTCACATGATTTTGATCGCAGCCAGAAAGTAAGCACTCCTTAATAAATTCCCCACACCCTGGCGTTTGTAGAGCCTTTTCGAAAATGCTTAAATTTTGTTCATCTTTTGCCAAAGCATTTGCACCAATTTTTAAAGCGGCTCGAAACTCAATAATATCACGATTAATTAAAGCTTTGGCCAGTTTAATCTGTCGAAAAGAAAGCTTTTCAATTTTAAAAATGGACTAACAAACTATTTCTTACTTGAGGATCTGTTAAGGAACTTGTTAGATCCGAACGATTATAATTAGAGGCCATTTTTTGCTTTCAGAAAAAAAATAAATGATTAAAAAACAACTATTTTATAGAAAAGTTCTTAACAAAGAGACCAGCGAAATTGAAATGAACTAAAGTTACAGATTGTGGTATAATTAACGTTAAGCGTCACCTCTTGTTGACAAATATTATAAAAATATTTTGTGGTAAATCTTTTTATATTTTTAAAATAGATTTTTAGACCTTTGATATTAATCACAAGCTAAAATTGATGCAAACATGAACAGCTGTTAATATATTTAAAGAAAATACCGTAACAAATTGGCCATTTCTAAACGTCTGGTCGGATTCACATAAAGTTTTGCTTAAGAAGATTTATTATTTTAAAATATATAAAAATATTTGGATTAAAATTGGTCAAAAAAGGAAGGTGTGCTATAAATGGCGAATTGTACCTTCGGAAGCAGTCGACAATACATATAATATATACACTGCAGTCCACGTGACGAGCGATCAATATCTGAAAAAGTCCAGCTTGTTGGCCTCCATATTCCTGTAGTTTGAAATGGGAAACAAATCAGCAGTTTCTGAAGGTGCCGTGGGATTTTGCAGCATTTAGCTATTGCACCATAACGTTGAAATTCCATACTTAAGTTTAATAATACATATTTGATGTGCAAGTTTATAAAAAAATCAGCAAGTTTATTTCCATTTTTGTCTATTTATATCCCATTGTGCATTGTTAAACTATTTTCTATGAATTAAGTTCTTGGAAATCGTTACTCGAGGCATAATTTACTGCAAAGACTGGCCAAAAATCGATATCCGTATTACGCCCATTTCGTTCTAAATAAAACCAATTTAATGATATAAAAAAAATTTTTCTCTGTTTTATTGCGGTTTCAAGTTGTCTACCGCTCCCAAAAAGAAATTAAATAAATGATTCTGTCAATTTCGAAATTTTAAAATAATCGAATTTAGATATTATTCGAATAAAAGTTATTTTAATGAAAATATAAAAATCGTTAGGTTTTATTGGTCACATCAGGAACTTCTTGCTAGTTTCAAGTTTAAAGCTCTCGAAAATCTATAGATTTTAGGAGTAAATAAGGAGTTTTTTTAATTTTTCTACAACGGTATCTGTCAGCGACATTGGACGTAGTTCTGAAATCCAAAATGTGATGAAATTCAGGAAATCGAGCTGAAAATAATTTTTGTTTTATTTGAGACAAAACAATTTTTGGGAAATTTTTCTTACATGATATCTCTCGAAGAGTTCAATCGGCTCTAATGAAATTTGCCGCAATCGTCATTATGCTGTTTGGTTGCAAGGTGATAAGATTTTGGATTCGATTGCTACAACATGATTAATTTATATCAGAAAAATGTGTTTTTGTGAAAATTTTCATTCAATTTTGCGAAAATCAACCACCGCTAATTGGGTCATATTTACATGAAATCCAAGTTAAAGGAAACTCATCGAAATGCTGGGTTTTTGTTTTGATACGTCCAGCTGTACAGAGCTTATAAGTGGTTTTAATTAATACATACAAACATACAATCCTATACAACTGCACCTACACATGAATACAAACACGCATGCAGCCATACGGAAATCATCATAAAAATAGTGGGAGTGACATAATAGGACCTCAAACATCGATATCTGATGAATATACGATATTCAAAATAAGTTTTCATTAATTAAAAATTATTAGAATAAAAATTATATTCAAAGTGGTTCAAATTAAATTTTTGGAAAAAATCTAATCACAATATCCGAATATTGGAATAAAAATTATTCGAGCACAATTATTTGAACACAATTTATTTTAATAGAAATTATTAGAATGAAATTATTAAAATTAAAATTATTCAAATAACAATAAAATTATTCAAAGGGATTTGTATATTCGAATAAAATTATACGGAATGAAAGAAAATAGGTCAAATAATATTTTAGAAACAAATCGAATCCTATAATTCGAATAAGATTTATTCGAGCCCAATTATTTGAATACAATTTATTTCAATAGAAATTATCAGAATGAAATTATTAAAATTAATATTATTAGAATAACATTAATTGAATAACAATTTTTTAAATAAAACTATTCAAAGAGATTTGTATATTCGAATAACAGTATATGGAATAAAAAATCAAATCAGATAATTCGAATATTCGAATAAAATATATTCGAGCAATATTATTTGAATAGAAATTATTAGAATGAAATTATTAAAATTAGAATTATTCGAATAACATTTATAGAATATATATTATTCGAATGAAAATTTTTTAAATAAAATTATTCAAAGAGATTTGTAAATTCGACTATAATTATACAGAATGAAAAAAATGGTTTAAATAAAATTTTAGGAAAAAGTCGAATTCGATTATTCCAAAATTATTTAAATACAATTTATTTCAATAGAAATTATCAGAATGAAATTTTTAAAATTTAAATTGCTCAATAACATTAATGGAATAAAAATTGTTCGAATGAAATTTTTTTTTTAATAAAATTATTCAAAGAGATTTGTGTATTCGAATAAAACTGCACGTAATGAATAATACGCCAAAAAATATTTGAATTGAATTTATTGAACTAAAAATTGCTCGAATAAAAACTTTAGAATCAAAATTTTCAAATAAAAGTGCTTGACCATAGTTCTTCGATTCAAGTTATTTTAAATATTAATGATTCGAATGAAATTATTCGAATAGAATTTATTCGCATATAAATTAAAAGAAATTATTAAAATTAAAATGTTCGACTATAATATTTTTTATAAAGAACAACTAAGTTTAATTACTTAAACTTAAGTTCACTTATTTTATTTAGTGGTTATTGTGCTAGACTATTAGTCTGGGAATTGCAGGTTCGATTCTTGCCAACATTTTCGCCATTTCTGCAGATAAGCCAAAACGCCTTAAGCAGTTTTTAATTGTTGTAAGTAATACCATTTCATATAATTAATAATATTATTTTTATTAAATATAACTTTTAACAAATATTTATTAATATAAAAAATAAATTCCAGCAAATACTGAATAAATACGTTATTTGTTCATAAAAAAATTATAACAAATTATAAAAAGTTAGACTATACATAAATTAAATAGTAAATTAGTTATTATTAAATGCTTTTACATTTGAAATAAAAAAAATTAATTAAAGCAAAGAGACAGTGAGGTTTTTTATAAACAAAATTTAAATTTCAATTGTCCCTTTTCGCATGGCCCATCAACGAGGTGTATGCATCGGGGAATTCCAAAAAGTTCGCTGTGAGTCCTACTGTGAAACACAACTCATATTTAAATATAAATAAATATATGCTGATGTTTGACAGTGGATATCTCAGCGAGTTTGTTTGAATTCTCATTCCTTTTTCTATATGTGAGCTATTTGTTCTAAAAGTGACTTAAGTCAATAAATGATAATTAAAATAAAAATTTAAATACTTCTTTCTTTTTCAAATTTAAAATAAATTATATATCAAAGTGAATAATCAATTTTCGGCCATTTATGCAGTAAAGTGTTAGTAAGCCTTAAAAACAATTTGACAGCTTATAGTTTAGCGTTACACAGCAGAATGTGCTTTCATATCATTGAAAAATGTCTAAAAAAAATGAAGAAACTAAAAACATTGTTTTTTATTTAACTCAAATCTTGCATTAATTTTCGGACACCCTTTTATATAGTATGCGAAATTAATTTGAAAATTCAAAGCAAATGTAAGAGTGCAATTAATTCAAAGGCTTATGACGTTTTCTTTACTTAAAAAAAATTAACATTTCTTTTACTTTTTATTAAAAAGTTGCTATTCAATGTTTTCTTAAGACAAAAATTTTGCCTCGTAAGTGACGATACAATAATTTTGAATAAACTCACTGCTCCAAGAAATCATTATATTGCCAATTTAAAAAAAAGGCAAAAAATTTTGCACTTTTTTTAGAAAAGAAAACGCCATTAGATTACTCTCAAATTAAATGTCTCACTTTTTGTTCCCTGCAGCCATCCCACTATCTGGCCTGCAAGTCTTGCAATACCTCAAACATTTTCTCTAACTTTTGTTCGATATTATGTAAACGTTTCTCTGTACTTTGTAGTCTTATTTGTTCTTGCACTGTAGACACTTTCTTATCTATTACGACCAATGCCATCTTAACCGTACGCCGATCCATTTCCGAACATTTTGCAGTTATAAAAGAACAGCAGCAGGGTAAAAATTGCACAGGTGAATCCAAAAGTTTGTTTTGTTTTTCATTGTCATGATTTGCCAAAGGTATAAACGAATCCTTGTGCATGGGCATTTCTTTCATTTCAAACGAGTTGGCCAGTGGTATAAGAACTTTGTTGTTATCATTTGGCAGTATAGCGATTTGTTTGTTTGCAATATAATTGGGATATAAATTCATAATACGGCGACAAATGGAGCGGAATGGTTCATGATTCACTATGAAATTGGCACGCTCAGAGCGGCCAGTAAGAACTTCTTCGTAACGGGTTAATAGATTTGTGCGTACAATGATGCCATTGAGTTCGGCTTGTCCTTTAATGGCCTAATTACGAAAAAAGCATTAAAGGAATTGTAGTTACTTCTAATAATCTCCACTTACCTGAGTATCGCTTACGGCCAGACCATTGAGTAAATTAAATAGTACAATGGTCATGGTGAAAACAAATAGTAGAAACAGTAAATAACTGCAGAAAGTATCGAATTTCAAATCACCAGCATCAAACTCTCCCGTCAGCATTACAATTGTTTTGGCCAAAGCTCCCAAAGGACTTTTGAATTGGCTAAACTCGCCTTCGTCATCACCATCATCTTTCTCTTGGCCACTTGTAGGAGCAGCAGTAACACTCTCAGTGCTATTTTTAAACTCATTTAGCTCTTTTCTCGCAATTTTGCCCGGCTTTCCAAACATTATATAGAAACACAGTGTAAAGGTGATAACAAAAATCGAGTATAACAGAAAGCTTTTGACAAAAGTGCGAAATACTGCATCCAACATAAGCATATGAGTAGATATTGAAGACACTGGTAAGGAACCCACAAGGAAACAAAGCTCTATGGCTATCAAAAGGAAAGTGCACACCGCTATATTACGCTGCATCTCTCTATCGTAATTGGACTCAACGCAGGTCAAAATCGATAATATAATCAGTGCTATTTCCATGTAGTTAATTAAAGAATGCAAATAGTTGAAAGGTGACATAATGAATTGTAAAAATTCTCTAAAGATCATATAGAAAATGCCAATCCAAGAGAATACACCAAAGAGCGTGGCGACATGTTCATGCTCACTCTCACGAAATTTTAACATTGTATGTGTGATAATGGACACAGCAAAGAAAAGATAGCATAAAAAGTTGATATAAAATATCACCGAAAGACGATGCCATTTAAGGAATAAAAAGCTGGTTATGAGAGGATGTTGCAGTAAATATCTATGATCTCTTGATTTGGCCAGAAAGGAAATCGGAGGCATTTCTTCTCTTAGCTGATGTGCTGTTTTCTTTTGTACGCTTGAATTGCGTGGCATAAGATTCATATAGTTTATGAGAATTTCGTAGCTATTGTCACCCACTTTGGCTCCATTGGACGTAATGCAACTATCAAAATGTTCTTCTAAAATTTCTGGACTCATGCCATCTATAGGCAAATCATCAAATGCACTTTTGATGCCTATATAAGCTCCTCTCTTCAAAAGCTCTTTAATAGCTTCACTATTGCGATACTTGACGGCATAATGTAAAGGTGTAGACTTGCTTTTATCCATCTCATTAATATCGATTTTATCAGAGTCCAATAGAATATAAAAGCAACGTCTGTAGTCACAAAAATCATTTATAGGCGGTTCATTTAACTTGCGGATGGCGGTAATTAAAGGCTGCTCTTCCTGTCTAATCTTCAAATCGGCTTGTTCCAGCAGTTTTTGCAAAGCATACCAATTGCCACATACCGTAGCTACTTCCAAAGGACTATTGCCATTAACTACAGCATTATAGTTAACCTCATTCTTCATTAACAAATCAAAGGCCTCCAGAGTGCCTCGCCTTATGGCTTCCATTAATAAAGGCACATTCTCCTCTTTGGTGGTATTTTTCAAATTATCTTTGTCCGATATATTCAATTGATATTCAGGAAATTGTTGCTTAAATTTGTCCATATCTCCATTACGTATATGACTCATTAGTATATCCAGATCCACAGTTTTGAAATCGCGCAAGGGAGGCAAAGCAAAATCGCTATATTCAGCATTCAGCAGAGTTCTTAGTTCACCATCACGATACGTGTCGATGTCCAAGCCGGGAGTTTGTAAAATCATTTGTATTATTTCTCTTTTCTTCAAATCATCCAATTTACGATTTTTCACCACATAATGCAGGGGAGTCATTTCTCTTTGATCGGGTATATTTGGAGAGGCACCATAGTTGAGCAGCATTTGTATACAATTGGACACATCATTGGCATTCTCGCTAGAAAGACTTTTAGCCAACGAATTGAGAGGAGTTAATTGGGAATATTTGCGATCAACTTGTACATCAGGGTAACGTAAGAGAGCATTTAAAATTTTGGGATCTTTAGAATCGGCAGCATAATTAATGGCTGCCTTATTCAAGTGATGATTGATCTTGAAATTGGAAACAAAATTTTTGTCGTTTAAAAAAATATATGTATGTGTGTACGTATGTATATTGTATGAAACGTTAAACGTTGTTTGGTAGCGCACCACTGCGCTGCATCTGATCAGTGTAAGTGATCTTTTCGCGTTGCTGATGCACATCAACTGTAGCTATTGCTAATTTTTTGCACAGACAAAAAACTCAATTGCATCATTATGTATTGTAATGCTGTTGCAGTTTGTTCCAGTAATGCTTTACCGAACATACTGCGCATCAGATGCAGCAGAGTGATGCTATAATGTCTGCGCGGCGCGTACAATGCAGCACAGCAATGGTTTTTCGAACTGGTGCATACTTACATAATTTGCATTACAGTCTCTTTTCAAACATTCTTCTACGAATTCCGCACAACCATGAGTTTGCAAGGCCTTTTCAAAAATGCAAATATGCTTATCATCTGCCACTGAAGGCTCAGCTCCCATATCCAAGGCCACGCGAAAATCTCTGATATCGCGATTGGCCAAGGCTCGGCTTAGTTGGGTCTGTTATGGTAATAAATCAATATTTAAATGAGTTAAAATTTAGCAAAGAAAATATTTTACTTACTTGAGGATCTGCTAGACATCCTGACATATCAATCGCACTAAATTTATTAGACATTTTGTATTTTACAGTCTCATAAAGTAGATTTGACAATAGTGTAGTGTATCTAAAAATATAAATTATTGGAAGAGATTAATATAATTGATTTGTAGATTATTGTAAATAGGAAACATACTCGTATGTAAGTGTGGAATTGTTTAAAAAATTATGTTTAATAAGGGAAATTTTTGTTTGTTTGCAAACAAAATTTAAGAGTGAAAGTAGAGGAAAAATAGCAGATTTATTTTGTTTTTTTTTTTTTTTTTATTAATATGCGTATGTACATTAGGGGTGTAACCAAATTTTGGACCTAGTACTACGCGATAGCGAATATTGTGTTATTTACGAAAACAATTTTTTGGGTCGTTTGAAAATAAAAATCTCACCCACAAAAGCGATTTTCTAAAATCTGTAAAGAAAAAAATTTAATAAAAAAATTTTTAATATTTTATTAATAAATGGAAAAAATTTTAAAAAGTTTCTTAATTATTAAAGGACATGAATTTCAAATTTAATGTGTGTTTGTGAGTTTTTGGCTAAATGTATAAGTACAAATAAAAAAAAATAATTTTTCAACTTTACGGCCTCTTTTGAAAACCGCAAAAAATTAATATAATTTTTTTTAATAGTTTTCAATGGACTATTCGGCTATTTGCAAAAAATGGGAATAAGTTATACCCCTAATGTACATATGCCTCAATATTGTTATTATTTTCATGATTATTTAGGTCACCAACTCAAGCATGACAACAAAAAATGAAGCAGACGTTTCGATGCTTTGTAGAACATTACAAATAAACTTAATTTATTTGTTTTACATACTTCTGGCTTCATATTTAAGTGTAGGGTATAAGCAATTTGGTTTGACCAAATATAACGATCGCACTGGCTTCTTTTGAACTAAACAAACTAAACTAAAAACATTTTCAAAGGTTTCCAATTACGATTGAAGTTCGTATAAAAATGTAATAAATCTACAACATTTATATGTAAATCAAGACTTCTTTCTGTCTAATCGAGGCTAACTGCATTTATAAATATATATATATATATATTATTATACAAAAACAATTATCTAATATAACTTCAACTGACACAAAGTTGCGTGTAATTAATAATTCTTAAACAAATATTGTCTTCAGCTAATAAAAAAAAAGAAAATGAATAAAACTTCATTATGTCGCAAGCCAACAAAACCGATCCAAGTGACCCTTTAGTAATCTTGTGTTTTTTGTTTTACACATACTCGTATGATGTCTTTGATAGGCTGAGTTACCAGTTTTGAACTTTAATAAGCATTAATAAAGTGTTAATTAAGTAATTAATTTAAGCAGAGATGAGCTATTGTGAAACTGATGGGTGATTTTTCTTAATTTTAACCGAAGATACTGGTATCAACAACTTTTCAATATAAGTATTTGTATTCGTAAATGAATCTAACAAGGCCTAATTTGAATTTTGATTTATGTTTGAAATTAATCATCATTTCCTTTAGTTATTATTTTTATATACTGCATGGGTATAATTCTTTCTTTCTTTCTTAAAAATTGAATAAATTAAGTGGTTAAATTAAGTCTGCTGAATAATTGTAAAGCACAAATGTTGCGAAAAATTTCGTACAGTGGTTAAGAAAAAAAAAAGACGAAATAAATTTTTATGCCACAAACATATGAACTCAATTTCAACTTTTACTTAAATAACTTCAAGTGCAAAAATGCAGTATTAAAAATTTCGGTAAAATTTCAATCGAAATGTTTAAATATGTATGTTTGTTTTTTTTGTTTCTATTATTTTTTTATTTCCTATAATAATTTTAAGGAAAAAATAGAGTAAACAAATGGAAAATTGCTGAGTCTCAGAGCCAATGACTCTGGAAAAAGCGAGAGAGTATGGAATATTTGGAATAATTAATCATCAGGGAAAAAAAAATTACAAATTTTTCTGGATCTTGACAAGCAGAATGTGTAAAAATCTTGAATTGAGAATTGAAAAATAATTTAATGAAGTGACTGCAGCGTTAAACAATTGAAACAAGTTTCTTGTCTTTGTTCACGAAAATTATTTTTATATTTATTATTATTTTATTGTTGTTTTTTTGTTTGTATTTTGTGGCAAACAATAAGTTTTTGTGTCAAAATAATATTATACTGTAGCATACAACTGTTTGGCGAATGCCAGCATTTATTACGGGTCTACTAAAGTAGCCAGCACGCAAATAGTTTCCAGCTTCCTGGCTCGTCGGCAATCGGCGCGATGCTTCACTAATATGTGTAGACCATCCTAGTATGACATGCACAGAATATTACTTTAAGGGGTGCATGCTATATACGAGTAGAGGGGACAATGTTTTTAATTCTTACTTGAGAGTACCTTTTGCTCGTGAGCTTGCATGATCGCAAGGTAGAAATTTCTCTCTTTTCTCTAATCGCAAGCTTTATTTGTATCGTGTGTAATTAGTAACCAATTAATACAATTGTATAATTCTAGAAACGCATTATTAGTTGTATTAAAGATGGTTAGATAGTAATTCAAAGTTCTAACATTATTCATGTAATAATGTGTTCTTAATTTTTGCTTGTGATCCACAGTGCTTTGGCAAAAAAAGTGTGCTTTTGATGGCAAACTTTTACATTTTAATGATTCAGCTTTGCATAATTATAAGCTAAATTTAAAGTTAAATTGCTTCGTTGATTTTCTATGCAATTTCTATTGCGAAACTGTGCATAACGTTGCGATTAAAGCAACGGTCAGTTAAATGGTTGGGCGATTTTCAAATTGAATTTAATCCACTAAATTTAAAGTAAGAAAGAAAAACAAGAAAGTGAAATAGTGCTTTGTCGGGCAGAAGTTAAGCCAAAAATAAAATAAAAAATAATTAAAAACGATAATACAATTTTATTTAAAAGCGTTTTGAATTTGTAATTACAGGTCTGACATAATTAACGAAATAAAATCATTAAATTGCAACGAATCATGTGTATTCTAGTATGCGATGGAAATCGATCGTCTTCCGAAGGTGTGATGAATATATAACAATTTTGAGATACATTTTTGACCCTATCTCACATAATTAACTTTCAGAAAGCATAGAAGAGGATAAAATACAAAAAGCATTAGCAAATTTCTAAACAATTATTGAAACATGTATTTAAAGTTTTTTTAAAACATTCACAAAACGAAAATTGTGAGGTCAATACAACTTTCAGTGGTTTTATATCATTTCATTTTTTAAATCGATTTTCATCATATTTTTTAATATAAAAATTATTATGATTTATTCGCCCTTGTTATTAAATTTTATTAAATAATATATTGAAATGAAATTTTTATGACTTGAGTTCAAATCTGAGTTTACCCATATCTTCTTAATTTAAGAAATTATTTTTGGATAAATTCATTATTTTAGTAAGAGAGTACTTTTTTTTAAACAATTTATTCACCAGACTAGCAGAACGGATCAGTATTAATTTCGAGGTCGCTAAATCATCTCATCAGCATTCTTTTTTTGTTCGATTTTACCACAATAATTTCTTAAATTAAGAAGATATGGGTAAATTCAGATTTGAACTCAAGCCATAAAAATTTCATTTCAATATATACTTTAAAACAGTTCAACAATTACGTATATATATTAAATTTTATTAAATAATTTATTCAAGCTTTAGGTCCAGAAAATAAATATAAATATATTTGTTTTTTAATATTGTTGTCCTTTCTTTGTTTTTATTTTGTAATTTTTTCTTTACCAATAAGTTTTTATTTATTTTTTTATTAAAGTAAATATTTTTTTAAACAAAAATTATTTGAAAAGCTTATGAAATGAGAGAAAAATTTGTCAGCTTGATGTATTTGTTACTTTTTAAGATTATTAATTAAGAATCGATATATGACATACTTGTCACAGTCAATAAGAAGACTTTATACTGTAAAAATATACTGTCGAATATTGTAAACGTGGAAATTTGTTTTACTTCTGCAATTTACGTGGAATGCACCATGTGACTTGCAAGATTGAATAAAAATTAAAAATTGTGGTTACACTTATTTCGTTAAATACTTGTGAGGTTTGGGAAAAGCGAATTCATACCAGCTGAACTCGAAAACTCAGCTCACTCATTGTGTTTCATCATATTTTATCGTCAAAATGTGCTTTTTGGTACATTTTTCTGATTTTAACTTAGTTTTGACATCCAAGAATGAATTTGCCTTGCAACTACCTGGATGAATTTTCGTTGGATCTAGAGTATAAATGGATACTCTTTGACTTTTGAATTTTAATTAAGCGACTTTGGGATTTTAAAATTGCTCGATGAATCGCATAAGGGTTTTAAATCATTCGAATTACTCGAACAATTCAAATAATTAAAAAAAAATTTTAAAGAATTGTATCCAATCGAAGAAATATACATGTGTGTTTGATTTGATACTTTTATTATATTAATAAAAAAAACAAAATAAACAATAAAATAACAATTAATTTATACTTACGAATAAAGTTCAAAATACTTTTAAAAAATTATGAGACATCAAAAATTACGTTTAATGAAAAATTGTACTGTTGACGAGATTCGAATCACATCTAATAAAATAGTCTTTTATAAATAGTATACAGCTTATATGTTTGCTTCTTAAACAGTTCTTTTGTTTTCTTGTAGTAAAACTTGAAACGTTGAAAACACCCTTTCATTTAAAGTGATAGCGATATGATTGTATTAAAGATATTTTCTAGTTTTTATGATTTTTTCTTTGTCTAATCTAAATACATGAAATCATCTATTATACAAGTATTAATATATTTTGTGCTAGATTTTTTAAAATTTGTAATACTTTGTATAGTCATGTCAAGTTCACACAAATTATTGTTTTCTTATAGATTCACATTTTCTTCTTCCAAAATATCATCGTCTGATATATTTTGCTGAGATTCAATGTAAAATAACCGGTCATGCAATTTGATTGTAACCTTTCGAGCTATATTTTTAAAAGTTATCATTATTGTGGATCTTTGTGGAATTAAGATAGGTATAAGTATACTTAGTACTTTAATTCGCCTCTCGTTTATTCTGGCCTTAAGGCAAGCAATTAAATTTTTTGAAAAGGAATTATTCGCCTTTTTGATATTGTTTATTAAGAACTCTATTATTCCGTCCAATTCAATTAATGTTGCGGAATCTTTACTGAGCTCTTTAATGGCCACGTAATTTTTAATCGATTAATTGATATCAATTGTTCGAGTTATTCGTTAATCGAAATTAACTATTTTCTTTATTCGATCAAATAATGGAAAAACTTTACTCGATTAATTGGACAAATATTAATCGAGTGGATACTCTATTTGGATCTGAGTCTGCTTTTAGTTTCAACTTTAAATGTGTTACAAAAACATAAAAATAAAGAAATTATCGTTGCCCCAACTCGTGCGTTCTTGAACAAGTTTTCAAAATAGAGCAAAACACACAGTTTTATTTTTACTATTTGTTAAAATTGTTAATGTTAAGCGCTTAAATGTATTTCGGAAAAAATACCATAAAATACAATATATCAATTTTGGAATAATTACACATGACTTGTATGCTTTGCGCAGCGTCAATGCTTTGTTGTAAACAACTTTTTATTTCAAAATTCTAATCGATTTTAAGCTATTTTTACAATTTAGTTTTTTATTTTCTCTTGCAAATATGTTAGTGTAAACTCATTTAAAGTTTCTAATCTGTCCAATTAAACAATTAATTTGTAAATTTTGTAAATTAATCGTCTAATTAGTGGAACATGTTAAACAGAGTGTGTAGCAAAAATAAAATTAATACTTTCAAGATGTATGAGTGTTAATATACAAAAAAAATGATTAAAATGAAATGGAATTTATTGGTAAAATTGAGAAAATTTTTAAAGATGTTTTTTGTTTGTTTAAAAAAAAGAGATGTTTTTTAATTGGATTTTATTTCGAACTCATTTTGGTTTAAAGTAAGTGATTTCAGGTTCATTATGTTTTTTGGTCAAAACGAATTTAATATGTGACAATATTTCAAGGAGCAAAGGAAACTTTAATTCCAGAACCGCAGTTTTAATCAAAGTTTGATTTAAAAAAAGTTTGATTTAGGTAAAAAGAAAAGTGGGATGAAACAAGCATTTGAGATAAACCAATTGGTAGCAAACGGTAAATAGTGGTGATAAATTTGAACTTATAAACGATGAAATCTTAATAATTCTCATATTGTATTTCCTCAAAAAAGTTTTGTATAAATAAAATGCTAAAATTACTACAACCAGTGCTACCACTTTACGTGCAATTACATACATATATCATCTGTAATTTTTATTTTCATGTGTAGCGCATGTGTAATTGCCTGCATGTGTACACATGTGTAATTTAAGATATTGTCGTTTTTGAGCACTACTAATTTTTTATTGTGAAGACGACAAATAAGGATTGGCTGTGATATTTTAATTTATTTATGAACCTGTTTTGCATTTTTTTTTCTTTAAATTTATTAAGTTTTTGTTTGAGATTGTCCTTTTTAGACAAAACAAAACTATGATATTTTTAAGGAGAATGATCTAGAATTGGTCATAATCAAAAACATTTCGGAATTACACCAAAAAGGTCATATATTATTTCTGAGCACATTTTAAAAAGTCCATTTTGATATAAGTGGTTTTGCCTGCAAACACTTATAGCTTTTTTGTATAGTGTACCTGTCTAGAATGTTATTTTTAAAGAGCTTCTTGTCTAACATATTTTAACCAACTTCAAAAATAAAAGAAATTCATCAATTCGGTGGCATATTTTTGTTTATGTTCCCTCATAACTCTGCCAATTGTACACCGATTTCGGATTTTTTTTTCTTTTTTATTTGAAACGATGTAGATCCAGATTAATAAATATATATTAATTTTTCAACATCGTATACTTAGGCGACTCTTGTGAAACCTTGCGCATTATGATTATAAAAGTGGGCAGTGTCACGCCCATGCCAAATAATAATAATTTTTCAACTACTTCTACTTAACCGATTCTTATAAAACTTTACACACACATTCAATTTTAGTGACAACACAACATTTTGATAAAAAAAAAGGCCAGTGCCACGCCCAAAATGATAAATACTTCTACTAAATCGATTCTTATGAAAATTGAGCTTATATTTTATTTTTTTGCCAGAATTATAAAAAAACTTTATATGACCTGCGTGACAGTTTAAAAAGAAGTTCACAAACTCCTCTAATTTTATGGCATACAAGATTATTTGTCGTATCGACAGTAGTGTTCTATGAATTTTTTTCTCAAATTCCCACTGTACGTTAAGTTTCTAATTTCAATACAAAAACCGTTAAAGATTATTTTTAGCGGAAGTTTTTTTTAAAGAATATTAAGGTAAAATCTGGCCTTCTGAAGAAAAATTCTTAAGAAAATCTACATAACAAATCGAGTTATTTGCAGCTGAAACACGCTAATGATACGAAATAACAAAGTACTTCGATGAAAAAATTCTTTTGTATTAAAAAAATAAAAACATAATAAAGAATTAATAAAGCGTGCGAATTTGAGAAAAAATCTTTGTATAAATTTTGAATTTATTTTAACATTTACGGTCTATAAAAAAGCGTGAGATTTTTAACTTTTATCAAGAACAAAAGAGAAATAAAAACAAAAAGAAATCATTAACATTTTTTCGTTTGTTTTAATTAATCTAAACGTTTCACAGGCTAACAACGGACATTTGATTGTGTATCTCTCAGTCTGAGCATCTCATCTATAACCATCCATTTTATTGTGTCGTATTATTTTGCTTCTAGCGTTCAATAAATTGAACCCCCATTTTAATTATGCGTTACGGTTTTCATTAATTTGTTAAATGTAAAAAGCGAATTACAAAAGATATAAAATAATTTGTACACAAGTTTATTTAATGTCGGGTCTTAAACAAAAAAAAGAACCTCATACATAATGAAAAGTTTTCAATTGATTATCCCAAGCAACCAAAAAAAAAGAGACTCAAATAAAACAGAAATTCTCTGTTTTCTTCGTCTTTTAACAGGGGAATTGAAGTTAAAAAATGTTTAATGGGAAATTGGATTTTTAAAAGTCATAGAGGTCAGATAAAGTTAAAACATCATACAATCACATTTTTTTGTTAAATTAAATGAGTATCATTAATAATTCTTTTTATAAGGGTTTACGCCAAATAATGAACTTTGTAATTTAATTGATGATGTCCATTAAAAAGTAGCAGAGCAATTCGACTTTAATGTAATAAAAAAAATACGCATTTCTTTCTAACACCCATCCCTTCGTCTGAATTTTCAACAAAAAAAAATGCATTATATGTATTTCTTTCAGATTATGTCTAATCAGTGAGTGAAAAGCACTAGTAGTTCATTTATTTACTCTCTTACTTCTTTAAATTAGATCATAAGACTAGAAGTGGCGTATATCTATTATTGTTCAGTTCATTTTTCAAAATCCTCTATTTCTTTAAGAAGAGTTTATAGTGCAAACATATTCTGCTGCTGAAACAAGGACATATCTTTTCTTTATTGCAATATAATCATATCTCAAATAACCTGTTTCTCTGAGATCTAGTTTCAAGTTTTTAATTAACTCACACCTCAATAGAAAAATGAAAAAATATTATGAATTTTGTACACAAAATTATGGACCATTCTACGATTAATTTTACATTCTTTATTCAAAGGATAAGTTTTTTTTAAATATATGACTATGTTGCATTAAAGCATAGCGGCCAATACAAATACCATGAGAAGAAATCATATGAGATTTTTTTGTCCGAAATATTGACTATCAGTCAGTATCATATTCCGTGAATCAAAATGATTCGCTTTACGCTTGAACAACGTTAAAAAATATTGCAAAATTATTATCAAACATCGAATACAACCGATAAGTCATTGAAAAATCGTGTTGTCAGCCATCTTGGCGATGTAAAGTAGCCGCCTTTAGCCTTTTTCTTGTGTAGTGCCGTTAAATACCGGTGCTCTGTGAATAATTCAAAAACAATCCTCACCCCACAATCAAAGACCGTCAACTAGTCCTTCAAAATTAGACTGATAGGATAAAATACTGAGAAGCCAGTAGCGGCAGTCACATGAATGAAATCGTGTTTCACAAATAATGGATATATTTTTTATTTCTAATAAATTCATAATACACCAAAAGAAATTACGTTTAGTTCATTTAATTTAATTTTTTTTAAATATACTTGTATTTGGACCACCCGTTATGTAGCTACTTTCATTGTCACAGCACACATATTAACAAGCAGATTTTTTATTTCTATTTTGTTGTTCATCTAATCCAAGAACGGGTGGCTTTAAAAATATTTTATAGAAAAATTATTGAAAATTTCGAACAAATAAGTAAAAAAAAAATAATAATGTGTAGCAAACATTATTATTATGCTTTTGATTGAGTTACAAAATTAAATCGACAGAATTGGCCATTTCCCAGTTATAAATTAGTTGAATGTACATTATGTCTCTACTCACTACCCATCACTTTAAAAGCATTTACGTGTTCTATTCAACATTTTTTTTGATGCATTCTTTGCATATAAATATTTTAAGCAACGTGTAGCTAAATCAGCCGGTTGGTACAATCGACAGCACGCACCTCTGTGCAAATTAGCATTCGCAACGCCTGCGGTAATAATGACATGTTTTTGTGTCAACATAATGTTGTATCGGAAATGTGTATGTTGCAACAAGTACGGCTGGATTCCAAGGGCAAGCATATGCGAGTGTGTTTTTGTGTTTGATTTTTGTTAACTGAATGAATTTATTTCTACAATCTGCATATTTTTAAAGTAACTGCTTCTTGTTTATTTGAAAATGTTACTTTTCAATGAATAAAAGTTTGAAATGCAGAGCAATTTATTTTCTAAACTGATTTTAAAATTCACTTGTAAATTAAACTACTAATAAAGACGGATTTCCCATTATATGAGTTACTTTTAATATTTTAATAATAATTTCTAACAATATAATTTCAATTTTTTGTTATTGAAATTACTTCACGAATATTCAGTACATTTAATAATATTTTTAAGAATAATATTTCAATATAAAAAATTAGTATATAATAATATCGCTCTTTTATTACAACGTAGTCATATCTCAAAAAACGTGATTTTTGAGTAAAAAATCTTGAAATATTCATTGAGTCGTTCTTCATCTTGTGTGAAAAATTAATACAGATATCTTATTTACTCACCTCTCGAGAGGATAATACTTTTTTAATTTCCCATTAAAAACTTTGAACTAGTTTTCTGACGAACGCGTTTTTTGAGATACGAGTATGACTACGGTGCAATGAAGGAGCGATATATAATGCAATGATTTATTTATTTTATTTTTATTTTTTTATCATAAGAACATTAAAGGCAGAATTAGTTTGCACGTTCTCTTCTGTTACGAATCAGCTGTTTTGTTTCTGTTCAATTGAAAAACTGTATGTTTAGTTTGTTGATACTTCTTCGTAAAATAGAATACAACGTTAAGTGACAGCCAAGAGTTTGTATATATTAGTTTTTTTGTGGTGTGAAATATAACAAGTTTTGTTTTAAAAGTCAGAATATTTTATTTTAATTCAAATTATTAAAGATTTATATACTTTTGTCAAATAAAAAACATTTTGCAAACATTTACAAAATTCATTCCTATAATTATATCGTCCACATTCGAAAGTTCAGAAACAGAACAAGAAGAAGAACGGCACAGAACGGCAACGAAAAGAAAAAAATAATGAACCCTTAAGAATATAATTATTTTATAGTTCAGTAACATTTTCAAAATAAGTCATAAAAAATAAAAAAATACTTCAAAACATTATTATACTAAGGAATTTTTTGTAATATTATCAATTTCAACTTAGCTAATACAATAGTTTTTAGAAATAACATTAAAAAATACAAATATGAATACAATATAATCTTTGATAGCAAATAAAGTAGAAAGAAAAGTAACGTTAATTATTTCTTGAAAAAGTGTCAACAAGAGCTTCAGCAAAACTGTTTTTTCGCTGGATACATTTTAAATTTAAGGGTAAAGTGTTCCATATTTTAATGGCATTAATGAAAAAAATCTGTATGTATTAAGATGTGAATATCTTGGTATCAGAAGATAGTTAGTTAGTTTTTCTTTTAACATCTAATATTAAATACGTTTTTACCTAATAATAAATAGTTCCAAATAGTATATAGTTTATAAAATAAAGAATTTATCAGAAATTTCTTAAATTAAAAAAGAGCCAAACAGTTCATTTCAATATAAATTATTTACATAAATTAATTATTATTTTTAACCAATTTTTAATTAACTTTAGTTTGTAACGTGGTTTTTTTCAAACAAATATTTTATTGAATAAGGAAAATTATTATTAAAATTCGATTTTTTTTGATTTTTTTATTTTTTTCACCAGGGTCTTTTATTAAAAAAATCTTTCAAAAATTAAAGATATCCCTTCGGGAAATGTTGTATCAGTTGTCCTGAACGTACGTGTCATATGACTGGTGAAAATGGGAATGGTACAAAAGTGTATCACAAAACTAGAACAAAAGTGCTCACAAAATCCCTCACTTTACGCAACATCGGAAGATTTACATTTTATTAAATATCTTTTTCTATTATTATTTTTTTTATTTATGGTCAGAGGTTATATTAATTAAGATATTATCGGATTTAAACAATTGGTGATTTAGACCAAAAATTTTTCACAAACTTATCTTAATCTAAGCTGAAGATATACCAACTGAAAAGCTAATACCAGCTATATGTACATTCTCAAATGCATTAATTGTGCAATAATCGAAGCTTAGCGTTCGGAAACCATCACTTCGCAATAATTTTTTTTTTTCAAAATTCTCCTAACGCACAATATTGATCGTGCTGCTACATATAGGTGCAACTACGACAGCATTTTATATATTGCATTTACTATTGTACCCTATAAAATAATAAAAAATATAATAAAATTTGTATTTTTTAAATACATTTTTTTACATATAGATTTTTTCTTGTGAAACTTTTAGACTCGTTTAGTGAAAGGTCATCGAAGTATTAGATTTTATACCAGGCCTTGAGGAACTATTCTGTGGCATATTCATTGAGGACTAGACATGGACAGATTACTCTAGGTTAGTTCTATTAACAGTTTTTAAGAAACCATTACTGGGACTGATACGAAGAACACCACCACAGGATAATAAAAGTTACCGGTACATCTCATATAATGTTCGGGAACTCGAACCGTTTGCTAGTCCCTGGGAACAAGTCACGTGACGAGTCTTGTGACAGTTTAATTTCCCTCTAGGGTATACTTAGAATAATTTAGCTTATCATTTTTATATTCAATTATCTAAGGACTTCTAGATAAAAGTTCCACGATGACTAACTGATCAGGGTTAATGGATTTGTAATAATAAAAAATATTTTACTAATATTTTGTAAAACCCAAACTACAAAGCATGTTACAAAGAAAAATTATTTGTAATTAAAATTAGGAACTCATTGATACGACTTTTTGCTGATACGATATCGCTACCGATACTGATACAAAATTACAGCGTAATAGTGTATTTACACCTGCACGAAATCTAGTAGATTTCAATTGAAATCCTTATCAGAATCTTTACCGTTTACACCGTGATTTCGTATCAATACCATACACAGTTGATTGGAATTTTCCTTCTGAAGTGTTAAACTCCATACAAAAAATTATCATTCAAATGTAAAGCAGCTGACGAGCACACCTTTCAAAGAATTATTACTGGACAGCGTGGTATTTTTCAGTTTAATTTCGCAACAAACAAAGATGCATTACTGAGTACTACTCGATTTTGGGTAGATTTCGTCAAAATTTAGTCGCGAAGTAGATTTTGTTTTATATGGGAAATCTAGTCGAAATGAACTAGATTTTGGTCTGGTGTAAATGACATTAGTATTTCAAATTGACATTAGTAGCGTTTTTGTTTAAAAAGCCAAGTGTTTTTAAATTTTGCGAGAAATGGTTTTTTGCAAGTCCGTGTTCGTTTAAATACTGCAACTTCTGTCGCTGCAATTCTATCTTTATTAGCGAGAGGGGAGAGAGGACCTAAAAGGACTAAAAATATGCATGTTCTCTTAGAATTCGTTCTGTTATCTCGTAAAAATACAAGTGTGTCCACCAATAAAAAAATATTTAATATAAAAGTTTCACAATGTAAACGCAAATGCAACTTTAAAGAAGGAAAGAAAAAACTTGGAGTAACTAACGTTGCATAATGTGAACTGGCACTTTGTTTGAACTAGACCAGCAGTGGACAAAAGTCCCTCAGATGCCACTGAACTCATTTGTAAACTTCAGAACTTCGGCGCCATTTTCTTCAAGTTTCGGTATGAAATGTCCAGTTGATCTCTAAATATATTAGGAAATTTTAGGCATCTCTGGATTTCTTTTTTGGCAGAACTCTAGCTTAAGATGAGCAGAAGCTCATCCTCCTCGGATTCTCTAGCAATAGCAAATACCCACAAAGTTAAGTCAAATGAAAGTTGTTTTTTTTTTATCTGCTGAAAGGGCTGCAAAATTAAAGGACATTATTTATTTATTCTGTTTTGATTTTATGCTCTGCCTTTTCATGTGTATTTTCTTTTAGTTCTTGTTATACTGCGAAATAATAATTGAAAATAGTTAAGTATTTTCAAGAACTCAACTACTGTAAATTCATTAAATATTAGAAAATAAAATTAAAAATTATCGCTGTACCGACAATAAAAATATCGCCGATACCGATATTTCGGTAAGCCTGAAGTATCGCCAATATATTGCTATCAGTATCCGTAATTGTAATATTCCCAACAATACACAATTTTTAAATACACTTTTCTTTAGGTATAAATGAAAGAGTTCAGTTAATTATAACTACAATGATTGTAAGGAAAGGATATGTTAAATTAGTTAGTTTTCTCTCTCTAAATGATTGTAACTTAAATAAGTATATGTTTAAACTGGCGGTCAAATTTCGACCAGTATGCGAACACTAGTACTCCTAATTAAACAAAAAGTTAATAAAAATAATTAATGTTTGTAAATCGGATTTTAAACTTGGGCCAAACAATTCGTTTCAATATAAAGTTAATAAAAATATTTATAAAAAATTTCCACCTAAAAAAGCTGGAATGATTCCATTAAAAACTTTTATACTCAGCAGTTTTTTGAAGTGACACAGTGTAGCTGTTAATTATGGTCATATATTTATTGGAAATATACCAACATAATAATCCGTCCATCCATCCGTCGAAGAGACCAAAAAAATTCACACACACAAGTTGCGCAAGTGAGTACAAACAAAAGCATGTTCGTAATAAAGGAAAAATGACACTGTTAGAATTTCGCTTAAACAGAAAAAAACGAACTAACAATCTGACACCGGATACCAAATTGACGGCATTTATGGAAAAATAAACAATCGAACACTGAACACTGAAATAGAGTTTAAAACGAAATTTATAAAAAAAGAAACAAACAATAATCAACAATGATAACAATTAAGTAGAAATAATGATTACGCTTAAAAGAAAAACTGCAAACAAAAGATTTATATTTATAAACTTTCAGTAACTTGCTGTTCGTTACACTTTTCGTATAATTTAATGTTTTCTTCTATGTTTTAATTGAAACGAAAAAGAAAAAATATAAATAATTAAAAACTTTAAAAAACTTGTCAGCATTTTTTATTTTAATTATTGAAAAATCAAGTCATTCTTAGAATTAAAATTTTTTGTTGTCAATATATTAAAGGGGACGAAAAATGATGTCACACTACAACTTCAAAGTTGAATGAAAGTTTTAGACAATTTTTTTTTTTAAGTTGCTCACCACAAATGTATGTATGAGGGCGGATTGTGATATGGAAGCTACCTAAGTAGAAAAAAAAAACATTTTTTACAAAAACCATTTATTTCGCAACATAGTCTCCTTTTAGCTCAATACACTTAGTAAGACGATATTCCAACTTTTTTATACCATCTGAATAATACGATTTTGGGAACCCCTCAAAATACGCGTTAGTTTCGGTAATCACTTCTTCGTTTGAGATGAATCTTTTTCCTGCAAGCCATTTTTCAAGTTTGGAAACAGGAAAAAGTCATTAGGAGCTAAATAAGGTGTATGAACAACCAATTCGAAGTGTATTTCACGTAATTTCAGCATCGTATCTAATGCTGTGTGAACCGGTGCGTTGTCTTGAAGAAAGAGCACTTTTTTCTTCTCTAAATGTGGTCGTTTTTTCTTCCACCCATTGTTTCGATTGATTTTTGGTTTCAGGTGTGTAGTGGTGGTCCCACGTTTCATCAACAGTTATTAATCGATGCCAAAAATCAACAGGATTACCCTTTATCATGTCCCAACACCGCTGTGAAGTGGTCTGTCGAACTCGTTTTTGTTCGACACTGAGTAAACGCAGCACCCATCTTGCCGATAGCTTTTTCATATGCAAATGTTCATGCAAAATGTTGAACACAAGTTCATATGATACACTTACCATTTCAACAATCTCACGTAACTTGACTCGGCGATCACAGGAAAAAATATATCTTGCAAGACAAAATGCTTCAAAATTAGCTGTGGCACTACGGAAAATTTTTTTATCAACAAAACCGTCTGTTCCCAGTTGATTATTATTTAATAGTTTTAATGTCAATCTCTATACAAAAATATTCAAAATATATCAGAAATAAATTTACGAAATATAAATATGTAAAATGCTGTTTTGATGACAAATTTCATGTAAATACGAATAAAATCTGTAAACCAGATCTCAAAGTTCATGCGAAAAGAATCCTTCAACAATATTGTGTGTATGCAGTTGTAACAATAAGACCACCTTTGTAAAATATACTTTGGTCGGAACGATGAACGATAAGAAAGGAAACTCTGTAAAAGACCGAAAGGTTCATTTAAATGAATCGTTCATTAGGTCGTTCCGGAACAACGCAACTCTAACATTTAATATAAATCAGAGTTAAATATTTATTAATACTAATTGTAGTATAAAATAAGACGGTAGTCGAAAAAAATTTCAAGAAGGGCGATGACCAAAAATACATTTTTTGGTTGATTATTCAATCGAATTTAGAGTGATTTTATATAAAAAAATAAACACCTGAAAATTTACAAAAGATGTTCTGCATAGCTCAATTATTATTTTCATCTATCGTATTTCGGACAGGGGCTATGTTGACAAAATATTTTCTGCTTAGCCGAACTTTGGTCAGGCTGTAAGGGGTTCTTGCCCTCTTTATAGCGAAAAGTGACTTCACTCAGTAAAGGATTTTCTCCCCTCTTTATATGGGCTTCGGTAATTTGGAATTTTCCGCTTAGCCAGTCTTTGGCAGGCTACAAAGATTTTTTCTCTGTAAAACCTTTATTTGATAAACGCAGATAAGGAAATATTTGTCCGCACGAAGGGCTTCTAGGCAGAAAGTTACAGCGGAGTCGGTAATCCACATATCGAAAGGAAAAAAATCCTTAAGCCCTGCCATCAATCACCGCCGACGAGCATGCAAAAACTCTTTACTCAGCGAAGCCGCCAAATTTATCTGAAAATGTTGACTCCCTAAAAAAACAAAAAATTCGGCGATGGTTCATTCGAATTTTGATCACCAAAAAGAATAAATAGTAAACACAAAAAAATCTTGGGCGGTTGTTTATTTTACAAAATTGGATACTCTTCACTTATTTTTAAGAGTTTGAGTGTTTTTATTCAGTGTGACCGATCACCCAACAGTTATGAGTGATTGCTTTTTTTGTTATTTTGGGCGATCATAATACGTACACCAAAAATATTGAAGTATAAGAAGTTAAGCAAATTAAAAAAACTTTATGCAAAAGTTTTGCTGTTATCCATACAAATTTTCTATAGTTTTATAGATATAAGATAATTTGTATAGACTTCGTATGGGAAGTACTACGTCCAGTGCTCGAAGTTTGTACTCCCATTTATAATAAAGTTTTGCAAACAAAATTGGGTGAATCCCTCTGTCTGTGATAGTTCTCTAGCTCAACGATAATTGAAAGCTACTTTGTGTGGCAAGTGCTACGCCCACTGTTACTATTCTTTACGTAAATTTTAACATTTCTAGTTATTATAATTTGCTATCACTTCTATTTCGCATGCGCTTGTATAGTGTCAAGTTAATTTGCTCATTTTTACAGATTCTTAAACAATTTTCGTATCATGTCCTAACTTTGATGGTCAGAATAATATTTTGCACCAAACGGATTTTCAAAAAGTTACCTAACGTAGTTAGTTCGGTAGGACATTGCAAATTTGTAACGGAATTTTATTTTTGCAAGCAAGATCAAAATGCTCATTAATGCACAAAGTTTAATTTTTTTTAAGTTTAATGGTACACAGAAAGAAAAAGGCCGTAATAAATTCAAGTATTTTTTGCTTACTTTGAGCACGAGTCGTACTCAATATTTTGAGTACGAATAGCAATAAAATTAACTTTAATGAACCCGAAAACGGAATTATTTTAGTTAACCAATCCTGGAGTTTCTTAAAATGAGTACAAATTTCTTTAATCACGTGAAAAATCTTGAATCAAATAAAAAATTAAAATGAGCACTTAATATTCCGTACTTAAATTAATTTTTCTGTACTTGACTTCAGTGAATCTGGGATTACCGTACTTTTAACACTTCTTGGGATTGATTTAAGTGCGGATGGATTGATTTTTCTTTTGAGTGTGTTTTTAAAATATTGTATCTGATAACTTAACTAATTTTAATGCTGTTGCTTATAAGATACCGTACTAAAGAAACATTGAATTGTCATAAGCTACTTGCTGGGACCTGTTTTTTGTAAGTTCAGGCATCTGTACTTTCCAAGTCTGCTTGTTTTTTTTTTTGTGGAGTGCCATTCAACATAATGAACTTCTAAATATTTGTGATTAAGTGACTGAATTCAATAGAATTGATATCTATTGATTTCATGTCAGCTGTCATCTATTGAGGGTGACCAATCAATAACAATGAGTGGTAATTTTTTCCATCTTTTTGTTTGTCCTCAATTATTATAAGCAATTAACAGCATTTTGTGGTTGGGCACAATGAAACTATCTTTGTGTGTAATTAACTGAAATATTTATCCAAAATAACATTTACTAAAGATACATACACAAAGCATCTTAGGATAATACGAACAAAAAAAACTATTTAAGAACTTTAACAACTAAAATCAACTACTCATTTGTATATTTGACATGATGAAAGTATAAATACATTGATAAGCTGTGCTTCATGTAAAGCGAACGAACGTCTGTATAGCTGAGTTAAGTGAAGTCAACGTCTATGATGTCTTTAAATATCTACGCGTGTTTATTGTTCTCCATCATATTGTCAGTCATTTGCCCCCATGTTCAACATTTGTTTACTTTAACATACTTTATATACATTTTCTTAATAATTTGCATTTAATGTTTTTTTTTCTTCTCCCTCGATTTCTTTTGTTTCTTGGATATGAATTGTTTACTTTATTAAATTATAATAAATAAAATATTTAAATTTGTTTACTCGCAGCATTAAAGAAGCACTACAAGTACATATTGAGTGTGTAAGTATTTGTTTTCTATAAATATGTAGGAAAAGATAAAGAACTATTGTTATAAAAGTTTTACTCAAATTGTGTTTTAATTATTTTTAAGTGCAATAAACTGTGCTCTTTTCCTCCCTTTTTTAATTTGCCATTATGTTGGTACATAATTGTAATCACTTATGGTTTATCAGCTGCATCTGGTATTTGTAGACTTAAATAAGTTTTGCGGTTAATTATTCCAAAGCCACAATATAAGTTTCTTTAGAAATTTCATTCGATTTAGTGGTGCGAATGTGTTGTCTTAGTGTGTATTTCACGTACCATTATAAATACATTTAAATTTACCTCCATGATTAATGCTTTGAGATAAGAAAAAATCTTATTAAGCCCACAAATTTCTTGTTTGATTATTATTTTTATAAAGAATGAGAACGAAACAGTTTGGTGGCGAAATAAAATTTTCTAAGATATCGCTTTATAAAAGCTTTTTTCGCGAATTCTTTTTATTTACAGTTTGGAGCACATCATACTATGCCAATGGATAATCGAATGTGTCACAGAAATCAAATTCGTACGAAACAGAAAACGAAAACGAAAAACTCGAGGGTATTGCATTTTCAATTCCGAAATGCAATAAAACAGGCGAATTGCCTCATTCACAATCGATTAATAAGGTTATAGTAGCTTTAATGTTGGATTTTTATATAGGAAACCCGGTTTTAATACACACATTAACTTTATTAATCGTTTGTGAATAAGTCCGGAAATGTTAGAGCAAACTTTAAAATAATTGTTGGGCATAGTTTTAAGAGCGACAACTAAAAGTTTGCTTCTTTAATTTTGTACACAGCAATTTTGACTTAGCAGCACAATCAACTTTGCATGATTTTTTGTGCAGATAACTCGAAAATGCTATTAAATTAAATATATGTATGCACATATGTATGTAAAAATTTTTATTTTCCGATGAAGCCCATTTTTGGTTGAATAGGTACGTAAATAAACAGAATTGTCGCATTTGGAGTGAGGAGAATCCACAAGCTTTTGTCGAAACACCATTACATCCACAGAAAATTACTGTTTGGTGCACTTTATGGGCTGGCGGAGTCATTGGCCCATATGTCTTCAAAAACGATGATGGTCAGAATGTTACTGTCAATGGTGAACGGTATAGGAACATGATTCGAGGTTTTTTCGTGCCTCAATTGGCTGGCATTAATCTTGCTGATATGTGGTTCCAACAGGACGGAGCCACATGCCACGCAGCGGGCGCTACAATTGATTTACTCAAGGAAACTTTTAACGAAAAAATAATTTCACGAAATGGCCCAATTATTTGGCTCCCAAGATCGTGTGATTTAACCCCATCGGATTATTTTCTTTATTTATGTAAAGTCACTTGTGTGCGTCGATAAACCACAAACAATTGAACACCTGGAAATCAACATTCGAAGAGTTATCGGCGAGATACGGCTGCAAAAGCTGCGAAAAGTTTGTGAAAATTGGTGTTCCAGATTGCGCCTTGTACGTGCCAGCCGTGGCGGCCACATATCCGAAATCATATTAATGTCATAAAATTTTCTATCCAATAAAGACCGTTTCATTAATATCAAAAATATATTACTATGTTTTATTATGATTTAAACTTGTATCACTCTATAAAAAACACTCTTTAAATGCCAACAAAATAGATGAATTTTGATGATGACAAGTTGCGATTTGTGTGGGTTGTTTTCGATTTTTTAAATTATAAAAGGCTTAAGTTAGATGTTTACATGAAAAATTGGCCACCATATATTTTTAATGTGTGCAGCTAACTTTGATTTTTTATATGAAAATATTTTAAGTGTCAAAAAATATGGTATATATGCAGGTGTACAAAATGCACTTAAACATGGTGTAGGCAGAATAATAACAGAAAATATATACTTTAGGGCAGTTAAGTCAAAACGCACCTAAAGTTGATTTTTGTATGGAATTTATTTTAAAATGACTAAAATTTTGGGCACTTATCCTACATGTGCAGGTTCAAAAAGGCACTTAAAAAGGAATTCATATTGGATTTTAAAAAATAGTGACACATATTATTAAATTTATACAGTTCTGTCAAAAGTGCTCATAAACAAGAGGCAGCTAAATCAAATCTACCGTATCTAAAAATATTTCAATTGGAACCTTAAAGTTTTGCAACAGAATTTGAAAAATTTTACCAATTAATTTTGAATTTTTAAAATTATTTTTTAAGCTTTTTCGGATTTGAGACGCATTTTCCGATTAATGCTTTTTTTTTGTCAGCATCAGGATAATTTATATATATACAATTTTCATTTCGTATCATCAAAAAGTTAATACCTTAAGAGGTCACTTCAAACGTTTTTGTTTTCTTAATATATAATTATATTTACGTAGTTTTCCGTGCTATGTACTTAATTGAAGTGATCAATTATTTCACTAAGGAAGGAATAAAGGAAAAGCACATGATTTCGGACATCACTAAAGCAAAGTATGACAGCAGACCGTTTTCGAAAACGCGATACCTTCACAGCGTAATTCTATTACACTTTTTAAGTGGCCATCAGTGTTTAGGAATATAAAATTTGTACAATTTTTCTAGAAGATGAATTTTGGTATTTTTAAATTATTTTCAAAGTTTTTTTTTTCAAAATCGAAACATTAATTTTTTTGCAACAATAATTTTTAATTTAAAAATTTTTGAGACTTTCGACCATTTTTCAGATTTTTCGCATCCAATGGATTTTCAAACAATTGATACTTATTTAGCAGATTTAAGTAGTTTTTTCTACATTTTGCTCTTGTTTTATAAATTTTGAAATTTCGTGAAACTGATTCGTATCCCGTCATCTGTTATTTTCCTATTTCCAACCGTTTTTGCAGTTTTAAACTCAATTTGAGATTTTTTATGAGCCTTTTTACTTATTTCGATAGTTTAAATAATATTATCTGGAAGCTGAAGCCCAATTCTTTTATGCTAACGCTGTCTATTGCCATTTAATAGGCAACATTTGCTAATTAAGTCTTAAACAAATATTATTCTCAAATGGCGTTTATTGTTTAATTTATACCAAATTTAAACTAAATTTTCCTCTATTTATAAATACTATAATTAATAAATTATGTTGGTATACGTGAGTTCTTAAAATCAACAATAATTACAAATTTTTAACATGAAATGCGTAGGAAATTCATATATTTAACTTACATGATGCTAAAATTAGAATTTTCTTTTATACTTTAAGTGAAAATAAGTGAATTACTTCCTGTTGTACATGAAATTACATGTCATGCACGACATCATATCGATAACAAGATTTCTCATTGAGTATTATTATTAGATAAATAATATGTGTAGTTTAATTCATTTCTATGAATTTATAATATAATATAGAATTTCTATACAATTGTTTTACATGAGGAAAACGTTTTACTTGCATAAATGTGTTTTTATTAAGTGAAGAAAAGGTTTGAAAATAAACAAAAATTTTGTTATTTAATTGTATCTTCATAAATGTGGGGATCAAAATTTATTAATAAACATGAATTTTTTAAATACGCTTCCGTCACGTTCAGTGTTATAAATATAAATTAAATATTTTATGGTTTTTGCTGATGCTCGATTAAGTTGAGCAAAAACGTTTAAATGTGAATAAAAATTATTCAGAAACTGGTTTAAGACAAGCGTGGGAATTTTTATTATTTTTTTCTTTTATTGTTAATATAGTTTTTATTTAAAATAATTTGTGAAAATGTTTCCCGAAGTTATCTTCACGTATATCACAAATTCAAAAAAAATGAGAAAAGACCGCTTCTCCTAAAAACTCAAGACTTGACGGGTCAAGCCTGACGTGTTTGAATCAAGTTTAAGATCCTCAACTTTTGTTCCGGGAGTAGTGCATATTCGGATCATCTAATATTTTTTGTGTATATAATGTTGAAACTTTAGACTCGATTTCCCAAAGAAATATTTTTTGGAGATACGTGAAGATTACTTTGGGACAACGATGTAGATGCGTCTGTCGGGAGACTACACTAAAAACAATATATTTTGGACTTTTGTTGACTAATGACTAAATTTTTGGAATAGGAAATTCTCGGGAAAATATATAATTTTTTACCATTTTCCCGGGCAAACGCTAAATCGAAAGAATGCATTATTACTTGAATATATGCACTTTAATTTACATATTTCTATGAAATATTTAAATAAAATTTAAGGAGACGAAACAGCATGTGAAAATAATGTAACTGACAGAAAATTTTTATTTTGATTCATATGAGTATGATGTAAAAATTTAAAAACTTATTAAAAATTATAATGAACAGAAATCAAATTTGTCAAAAGCTGACAGACTTTTTTGTTAAAAGCTGGTACGACCAAGTACAAAATGAAATTGTAAAAGCAAAATCAAGGAAATTTGTATTAAAACAAAACAAAATACATCATATATATCAAAAATCACATGAATAACAAATTAGAATAGAGTATTTTTTTTTGTAGTAGTGCCTACCCAGCCTGTCTTGATATTAATAATTGAACTGTAATTTCAAATTGACTTTAAAACTTTTGAATATTATCCTCAATTTTAATGCGTTAAGGTCATGGAAGTCAATCATATTTGCATGCATGTGAAGGGTTTTTAGAAACTATAAAACGTGTTCCTTTTTCATTAAGTGTTTAACTGAATTGCCTGTCTCATTCAATCATATTCATTTCTGAAAAGTGACTGGCAATAACACTCAAGCGGAAAAGAAAACCAAAGAATTGAGCAAATATTTATGGTATTTTCAAGTGATTTGCATTATTGAACACTAAACACAATTTCATTATTATTATTTTTGTTCTTTATTTGCTTGATGTGTTCGATAAGACTGATACAGAATTTAAATTAAACAAATCAAAAGAAAAACAATAAAAAATAAATGCTCAAAGTAAAGAAGTTAAAACCAGACATAACAAATTAACATGTTTGAAGTTATGGTGTTTCATAGAACTTAAAAAGCGGAAAAGATTTCATTTGCATGAAAGTACTTTCGAACTCTTGTAAATGGAAATGATAAAAACCAAAAGTCTTAGAATTAGTTTTAAGACAAAATTCATTTGAACCAGACATTTAGTTTTGTAATAATCATGATTCAAGTTTTTTACTGGACTTTTTCTCAGCACGTTTCTACAATTAAATTCATAATGTTTTGTTGTTTTTTATTTGGTGTGTGTGACTCGGCACGTTGATGATTTTAGCACGATTTTAAAGTACGTACCTTTACATGTTTTGTCATTTAAATGAGAACTACAATTATGTTTGTTCATTGCGACATTAAGGTTGAAAATGTTTCACAATAACATTTCTCTTACGAGCCATTTCTAATTAAATTATTATTGTTAATATTCAGAACATATTCAAATATGATATATCTCTTTTTATGTACGTTGTACAAACAAATTAGGTAGGTATTCATCTGTTTAAGAACTTTCTAAAAAAATTGGTGGCACTTTCAGTGGGCATATTTTTGCATACTTTGCCTTTAATTGTATATTTTTGCTTTTTTAAGAGCATATCTTCTTTTAGCTGAATATTTTTGATTTATTCCTTGTTTGTTACTGTTTTATTGTTTTAAAATAGATTCTCCATTTTGTGGTTTCATATCTCAAATTCTGGAGAAAAGTGCCAAAATTCGGAAACTTGCGATTCTAGGTGAAAAATAGATCGTAAAAAATAAGAAAATTATAAAAAGATCTAAAATGGTGCTACGGAAAAATACATCATTTTATCGCGAATATGATCAAAACTAGGAAGAGATTCGCCAATATCGAAAAAGTCTACAAAATAGGTTTGCTATTCCTAAAACTGTAAATTAAAGAAAAGTTGCAGAAAAATCATTTGCAGGCAAGCTGTCATAAATTCGAAAACAAATTGCATTTTTTAAATATAAGAACAATCACTTAAATCGGAAAAATGCCCAAATAAAAATTTTTTTAAAAATTTGGAAAACGTTGCAAAAATCGGAAAATATGTTTGAAGAAACTTTCTCAGAATTATTTTATTGATTGATTTTATCTAAATTATTTCATGCCTTGTGTACATGTGTATGTTTTTACACAAAGTGCCCCTGCAGTCAGGCTGGGACCAAGTGTTTCTTTGTCAACACTCTTTTCTCCAGCGACAACTGCACTAGTGAAATTATCGACAACTTTCCCCAAAATTTCCTACAGGGTCGATACAGCGAATAGCAATATCACTTATTTATTTTATCTTTTATTGTATTAATTTTTATAGTAAAACATTGGATTTTTAATAAAAGAAACTCCAATTTTTAGAGTAAAATTTTGTATTTTTTTTATGGACTTAAAACCTCTTTTTTGGAGCCTTTGTAATCTATAATGTTTGGGATAAAAAATTAAAAATCTTTGAAATCCGTAGTTTAATTATTTTGCAATTAAGAATGATTGTATATTAATTTTAATAAAAGATATAACATCAAGAGAATTTTAAGCAAATTTTAAAGCAATTATGAAAAATATATTCATAAAATAGTTCTGATTATGCTTCTTCATGTGAGACAAATATTGACAATTTAGAATAGATAATAGTATTTTAAATTTTTTGTTAAATTTAGACCTTAAAAACTGTGAAGTCTTTTAAAAATAAAAGCAGATCACGACATTAATATCTGCAAAAACAGCTTAACTTGTTTGAGAGTTTCAGAGGCATACAATTGTATAAAATTTTTAAAAATTTCTCAACGGGTGTGATTTAATATATATAATTATCCAATGTTTATTTTTTAGATTTTTGATGAAAAGCTTTATGAATATGAATAGATATCCTTATAAGAGTTGAGCAAACATACAACAAAATTATTTACTCGAAGTGCTTGCTTGATTTCTTATTTACGAACAGCACTAACATTTTAAGACATCATCTTCGAAAAACCCAATCTAAACATATTTAAAAATAAGATATCGAAATTTGTCTGTATTATTTCCAAAAAAAATAATTATAATCTTTTGTTTAGAAAACAACCACACTACCTAAACAATAACTAAACTAATTTCCCAACTCAATATATTTCATATCTATCATTTATTTTGCCGAGTATATTAATTTCTTTTCAAACTGCGAACACAAAGAAATCGAAGTCTTAGAGTATCCATCCACATGTAAACAAAAGAAGAAGCGGTCAGATAAACAGTTTCCTTCATTAAAACAAGTGCGAACAGAAGTGAACTTATTTTATGTACACATTTCGCGCTTAAATAAACAAAAAATAAGATACTTAATACAAATGAAAGAGTAGCAAAATTACTACAAAGGAAAGTTACCTCTTTATGGAACAAAGAATTTCGGATAACAGCGAGCAAACAAACAAAATATAAACAAAAAAGTCTTTAAAATATAATTAACAATAAAACTTGTCTTTAGGCACAAACAAACAATGAAGTTCATTCAAACAACAAATGTCTGCTACCTGAAAATAAATTTTGTTCATGCTTTCTCAGAACTTCAGATACAATTTAATAAATATTATTTCCCAGTTCTATTCACACATCGTTTTAAATAATTTTAGTACAATTTATTTGTATGTGAATATTTGTAGGTGTGTGTAAACAACCAATAGCAAAGTTTTATATGGTTGTATATACTCATACACAATCATTTTATTAACAAATCAAAAGTTTTAGGTTTACGTCATACTATAAGATTGAGATCATTAAAGTTAATATACAGTGGCGCTGATTATGAAATAAACGGCAGACAATTAACAAACAATATCTATAATTTTTTGATATTTTGAATACATAATTAACTGCTAATTGCTTTATGAAGGGAAAATAAAATATAGAAAAGGAAATTCTATGAATTTCATAAACAACCGCGGATGTCATTAAATACTTTCAACAGGTGGGACATAAGTCTGTCTATTAGAAATTGTAGACTCGTTATAGATTTTTTTAAAGTTTTTGTTTAGCGGGCATAAAAACTTTGAATTGAAATTTCAGTCAAAATGCCTCTAAGAATGAGGTTCTAAAATTTGTGCATATGATACCACTTAAGCCAACATAGCTCTGCATAGCTTCTTAAAGCGGCTATTATACGATCATACTTAGTATGTGAGAATGGTGTGTCATCATACCATCATACTCGTGTAATAGCGAAAAAGTCTTGTATGTCAGTTTGATATGTTGGACATCAAATCGTGTAATAGAAATTCGTAAAAGATGTTATTGAGGAATATGAAACTCAGCGAAAATTATAGAATATAAAAAGTTATATATCGTTGGCTTAATATAGAAAGGACGTATCTTGATTTTTTTTAATTGCGATTCTAAGCTTTTCTTGTCTATATTAAGCCAACGGTATATATCATAATAGACATTTAAAGCAAATTTTTGTTATCGTTAGGAGGTGATACTTCCAATTCTCTCAATAGCTTTGCAATGCGTTTATCTCTTACAAACCATTCTTTTATCCAAAATCGTGTTTTTCTTTTCTTTGCGATGTCGTCCGCTAATAATTCATCAATTACCAAAGCAGCACATAATTCATGCGCCATCATATAGACAACCTTCACTTTTCAATGTTTCTTTGGTAATGATGTATGACATATTTGTTATGATAGTCTAATAGCAAAGTATTCTATCACTCAGCATACCAAGTATGACCGTTTAATGGCCGCTTAATATGTCAAAAATATACACCTATTGATTCTTTGAAATCAATGAGAACGCAATTCTTTAAAAATGACTTCCAGCTTGTTTCACTGGGCAATGACTCAAAACCGAAGAAAGTAAGCTCACACGTTCGTTAATGAAAACCACCGAAGTGGTTTTACGCATTTGTATTCAAAAGCCGGAGAAAAAAATACACATTCTCGACTTTTTGGTTTGAGTTTGTAATTGTCAAAAAAATTAGATTTTTTTCGAACTAAATTCGATTTTGAAGAGTTTTCAATATCTTTAGTGATGTAATGGCTTTCTGGGGAATAGGAATCATTCAGACACACTTTTAAAAACGTGCTATATAAGAAACTTATGGAACGCTCTCGGAGTAACTAATATTTTTTTATTTTTCGATTTCTTAAGTTATAGGTTACTAGGGCATTTCAGGGGCTTTCCGTTCATTTTTTTTAATTTTAACATGTTCCCCGTCCCCATACGAACATGAATTCATATATAAAAATTTAAAAAAAATATATAAAAACTATAAATCACTGTGGATTTTTTTTATTTTACAAACTACACAATATAGTCAGTACGTCCACATAATAAAATTAAAATTTGTTCGTCTGCGCTTAAAAAAAAATATATTTAAAATCATCAATAATTTTGTTCATATATGATGCATGGACGCATGTGATACATCGGATAGGGAACCTGTTCAATTTCCAATTTTCGGAGTAGCTGGAATATTTTTATAGCTTCAATATATATATATATGGGTTCCTGCTGAACTTTTAAATTTAAAATTTTCGAAAGATTATAAATTTTTCGGAATACAAAATTTGGAATTTTTTGCGAGTCTTAGAATTCTTTAGTGCCACGTTTTGGTTTCGCGAGTACTTCAGACTCTATTATTTCATATTTGAGTATGTTTAAAATTGGGGTTTTAAGCTGAGCTTTCGGGGTGAACTCTATTTTTTTGGATTGATTTATTGATGTAGTCGTTCTCTGGGGGATTTTCCAAAACATGCTACATTTATGTATATCAAACTTTTTTCGGAGTAACTTATATTTTTTGGAGTTTTTAGTTTGTTTATATTATACTATGCACTTCATGCATTTTTGATACATTTTCGAATGTCCCTTAAATTAAGAAATTTCGGAGAAGCTTATAATTATTCCGAATAATTCTTTTACTGATATAAAGTGCTCAAGGTTAATTTTAGACACTTTTATTACATATTTGAATAGGCATGTTACATATCGAGTTTCCGGATATAATAATTTTTTCAAAGCTATTTTTATTTTTTGCAATTTTTCGATTTCGTTCTTTTTTTAATGAGTTTTTGTTTCTTGTTTGTTTTTTAGTTTATTATATAATGGCAATTTAAAAGTGGATTTTCGGGTATATGTTGAATATCGAGTTCTCCTATATATTATAAATTGTTTGTTGTCGGTTTATTTTTTTAGTGGAACTCTGTTTTTGGATGTTTTAGGATATATCATATTTGCAGCTTTTTCGAATGTAATAAACTTACTTCGAACAAATTTAGAATTTACTTTATAGTCAACCCCAGGCAGACCGCCTCCATTGTGATTCTGTTGACACCTGACACTCAATTCAGTGGAATAAGTTTACCATTAATGCATTTTATAACAATTGAGCGCATCCGCAAATGATCAAATTTAATTAAAGACTTGTCAAGAAACCGTAGTTAATATTTAAAAACATTAATATAAAAAGAAACTAAGTTCAGTTTCATATTTATTAAGTGAATCATACTGACAAGTCTGAACATTTAAAACTTATTTGTTACGTGTTTGATTTACAATTAGCAAACCACAAATATTTTCAACTACAAACTTAAAACACAAATTATTTTTTTTCATACTCAATACAATACATTTATAAACGTAAATACAGTAAAATATAATGTTTATAGGTACGTATAATCTACATAATAAAAATTTAGCTCACTAAAATTAAATTGAAAGCAAATAAGTCGTACCCTGTAGTTCTGGAGAATATAAGCAATTAATCTTGTCACTAATTTTTAAATATTCATTACTTGATACATACTATTGAAAAATTATCTATTTCTCGGAAGCTGGAGAAAATATGCTTGCTTTGTCGGTACTGCAAAGCTGGCCACTTATTTGTGTTTCAAAAGCATTTTAAAGAAAATGTTTTTTTGAAAAATTCGAATGAATACGGCTGCAAAAGTTTGAAATATATAGAAATCAGTCAAGTATCCACGGCCATTTTCAGAACTGCTGGGTAAACTCATACACACCATTACATACACACACACACCCATATTAGCACTTTTTTTGGGAGGAGTCTTTAATTCAAACAGAAGTGAAAAACAATATTGTTTTGAATATAAATACTTAGATTTTTTTTAATAAGCAACAAAAATCAAATAATAAAATGCAAAAGTTGCAAAAAAGACTTCAAAGCAAAAATGGTTGCAAATAGTAATAAATATAAAAGGAACATAACAATTTGGAAATAATAAATTAATGAAAAACAAATTTTAAAAATAATGGTAAATAAGAAAGAAATGTAGGAATTACAAATTATTCAATTGCAAATATTAAACAGTATGTATGTTGTACGTGTGTGTGTATGTTTTATAAAGAAATTAATTTAAAGAGGGAAATTGAAAAACAACTTTACAAAAATATATAAAAAACGAAATGGAATAAAATCAAAGATTATTAAATATCAAACCAAAAGGTTATCAAGGCGACGCTAGAAGTGATAACAGTTCGTGTTCAATTCAGTTCAATGCTAAAAGGTATTAAGGGTGTTAAGGAAAGGCACACATACTACTTGTATTTTTTAGTTGTGGAAACTGACTGCACTAGACAAATTCAGCTGATGCGAACAATGCAAAAATGCGGTTATAAATTGAAGACTTCAATACATATACATACGTATATAAAATACAAATACATACAAAAAAGCCTCAGGCGCGCACGTGCACACTCATATACGAATTTTACACTTGCACAAAATACTACAGTCCGTATACATATGTATGTGTATGTGTGCACAATAAGGTTGAGCGTTTATGGCCAACATTGTCCTGATAATAAAAAACAACTTTTTAAGTAAATTAAATAAAAATACTAATTATTAAACGAAATAAGTTAATTGTGAAATCGAAATATTATTTTAACTAATAATTTTTACGTAACCTGCTAACTTGGCAATATTTTATATATTTCATTACTTTTAGGGCCGAGTTTTGTCCATTATCAACTTGGCCTTATTTTTTATCATATCAGAATCAGTGAAACCTTTCTGGTTTGTATGCAGAAACACCCAGGCTCTAGACAGAGATAGAACCTGCGTACCCCAGACGAACACTATCTAGTAGTCTACGGGGGGGATTCCCATATTTTTCACGTTTTTGTGCGAATACCTTGTTTTCATGAATACACATACAATAAAAAAAAACATATTCTTCCACAAGGTGTTCAGCTGCAGATCGTCCGTATGACAAGCGCACGCTCTACAACTGCATCACTCAGAGCATAATCTACTTGTTTATTTATTAGTAAGTAGTTATAAATCCACTCTAAAGTAATGCATGTGATATGCAGTTTGTGCAGAAAAGTATATTCTTCTTAATAGAGATCATTATCAAGTTTTTGCTGGGATAAGTATTTTTTTCCTAGAATATTCTCGATAAATCGAAAAACAAAACTAGAATCAAGTTCTTAAGAAAAGCCAATTTTTACAACAATTTTCTTAAAAGAATTAAAAACATTTTTTTGATAATAATATTTTCGGCGTCATCTCGAAAGCAAAACTAAATGAATTAAATTCTTTTAGAGTCTAAAAAATATTCTTATGTATGTATAGTTTGCCAGCATTTGTGGTGACCGAATTTGTGACTCTCAGCAAGAGTTATTTATATTAGCCTGGGAAGCATTTTGCAAAAATATACATCTGTTTTTAACCCTCCAAAATATGCGAATAGTTTTAAAAGCGCAATGATAAATATAAAATATAAATTTTAAAGACTCCACGGCCTGTTCCAGAATGACGGTGGGTTTATAGATGAAAAATAACAGATTTGCATCTCGTTAAGAAAATATTTTATTTGTAATTTAGTTGTTTAACTTTTCACCAAAAAAATAAATGAATAAAATATGCTATTAGTAATACGCAAATTAGTTGGTTTTCATAAGGCTGGCAACCGTTGTTAATATTATTAATATCTACACCAATTCAATACCATTTAAAATTGAATTAAGCTTGTAGTTTGGAGCCTTGTTGTTCATATTTTTCCCTTCTCTCACTAGATATAGAGCAAGTTGTCTTCTACCCAAAATACAATAAAGTAAATAATATGTGTATAAATTTTTCTTTGAAAAACAATTGTAATTTCTTGCTGGCGTAACGTGACAAAAAGTAGGTTTTTCTGTAGAAATGTCCACATAAAAGATTTTTTTAAGCTCAATTAAACTTTGATTTAGCAACACTTCATTGTTTGACAACCGATTCGACAAGCTGTTAGTTGCTTTTGTAGTTAGAATAGATTCACAAAAGACCAACGCTTACAAAAGGTTGTAGTCTCAAAAATTCTCAAAAAATACTGAAGAAACAGAAAAATTTTTTTAGTTGGCCAAAAAGATCGTGCGATCTTACTCCATTAGTATATTTTCTCTGGCGATATGTCAAGGCGCTTGTCTACGCCGGTAAGCCAGAGACCAGGGAAGATTTGAACCACAATATTCGGCAGTTATTTGCGAAATACAGCTGCGGCGGACACATGGCCGAAGCCATATTCAAACATAGATGACAAAGAAAGTTATCTTTCGAACGAAAATGAATTTATGACAACTAGCACAATTTATCTGTATTTTATTTTACTTTAATGATCTATCAGGATTAAAAAACACAGAAAAAAGTTTTAATATGAATAATATTAAACGAGTTCATAAGTTTGTTAATAAATAATATAAATTATTTCATACTCAGTAGCAAGGCGAATTCATAACAGGTGGTCCGGACAGCTCAGCTGATTATTTTTTGCTCCTTGCATCTCCTTGCATTTTGATCTGTTTTGTTTGTAAAAATTTGTTTATGTTTGATTTATAGTGTTTGACGTTGATTTTGACAAAGAAAGCAGGTATTTTTCAAAGCGAATGGAGGCGAGTCTACTTGCTATGAATTCGCCTTGCTGAGTAGGATTTTATTTTTGTATGAATTGAAAACAGAAACTTTAGAAAAATTACAGGCATGTTCTACAAAAGTAGTGAAAGTGAAATATGAAAAGTAAATTTTTCATTGTAGATGTTCCGGAAAAGTAGAGTATATTTGTATTGAATATTGAAATTCAAAAGTAAAAAAAAAGGATGCAGAACATAAAAAATTTAAACTGAAGTGATTTTTATATTTATTTATTATTTTCGCCAATGGACTAAAGTATCCTTACAGGCTAATTGTTAAATTTTAATTTAAAAGTACATTTAATAAATCCTTATTTTCTAACAACATTCTAAAACTATTTTCAGACAAAGAAAAGTCTATTCTAATAATTCAATTGAATTAGACTTCAAAGAGGAAAATACCGGATAATGTTTTTCCAAATAAAAATGAACAGAACACTATAACACTAGCAATTAAGACCCACGATATTTTACAAACTGTGAAATTCGATTCAGCATACTGAAATCTATTAGATTTTATGAATTTTAATAGGTTTTTTTATAGTTTCAATTTACGGACTTGATAAATTTTTAATACCGGCATGTACCGGTATTAGAGTTTTGGTATATAACGATACCGATATAATCCAAATACCTTTAACGATACCGACACCAAATTAGAAACAATACCGATACCGTTATTATTTTCGGTTGGCCACCTTGGCTTTTCGTTCATAATTCCAGCGAACGATAACCTTCGAAATTTTGGGATTGACAGTGAATTTTAAAGCACGTTTTTGCTGAGTTTGAATCACATACGTTTAACATAAATAACTTTTTCTAAACATTAAAATACATTCTTCGAGTTTTAGTTGTAAATTTAGTTTGACATCAGCCTTTAAATACCTAATTTTTTTTTGGAATTTAGAAATATAGTTTCAATAATTTTGAATTTTCTGAGCTCTTGCCGGATCAAACACCCTTCTTGCGATCATTTTTTATAGTAAAACTAAACCGAAATTTGAATAGAATGTATTCAATAAATAAAAATGAATCCACCTTAATCCAAAAGAAATTTATGATTAAACTTCCCGTTAAGTTGTGTAAAACATTTATGTGACAATTGAAACTTAATTATAGTTATTTTTATGTTTATCAATTAGTAGTAATACGAACTTATAAGTACATATTTGCAATAGAATAACTAAGCAATAATAATAAAACTAACAAAAGAGCAAAACTAAACATGTACAGACGTGCTGTTACCAAAAATGGGGACCATAAAAAATTGTTTTAAACAAAATGATAATTTAATTGAGAACTTTAAAAGGGCATGACGACAATTTTGCCGACGTGATAGAGAAAAAGGCTAAAACAATATTTTCAAATAAAATATTGAATGATACAATGTTAACATTGGTCGCGTTCATAAGACGTAACTGTTGCTCAACCGTTGAGTGTTTGTGTTAGAAACGCAGAGTTGAGGAGTTTCGCTCCACACAACAGTTGAGTACTTGCTACAATTTTTTTCCATCATAAAATTTTTTCGCTACATTTAGTCAACATGTAGTATTTAGCTCCACAGCTGATTAAGAGAGTTCTGCGCTTTTATATGTATTCTAATGCAACGCCGTTTTGTTAGGTGGCGACTACAAATTAATTTGTTAAATTTCGCATTACAAATGCGATAAAGTAACGAAAATAAAAAAATAAAATTAAAAAACAAATTTCATCGAATGTAAACCGGTTTATTATGGTGTATATTTATATTAATTACATAATTAGCTCAATATAAGCTTCAAAGATTTTTTGAACCCCGTGCCGGCTTTGCGTTGAAATATAAATACTATCGGCACAGGTTTATCATTTTATTGGAGTATTTTGCTGTGCATTTTTATGTTGTGAATATTAAATTTGTGGAGCAGATTTTAAAATAAAAGTGGAAAATTCCTGCCAAGAAAAACTTCATTAGAAATTCTGTGTTATCCATACTTTTTAGTATAAGACAAACTAATTAATTTAGCAAATTTAAATTATTTCTTTTGCATAATTCTTATTTCTTTTCAATTGTTTTCATTAATCAGCTGTTCATTATCCAATTATTCATCCAGTCGTTTCTAAGATATAACTGTTGGGCCTAACAGTTGACAGCAGTTGAGCTCAACAGTCTCAACGTCTTATGAACGCGATCATTGTGGCTTTTTTAAATATCAGTAAACAAGTGTTTTTGTTTTTGGAAGCGCCCCCTCAGATTTTATATTATTTAACATTTAGACTGGAAAGCAATACAAAGTGCTTATAAGGAAACTCAACAACATGTTGCAATGTGTTAGTCAATGTTTTTTTTTCATTTTTTTATTATTATTTTTTTCTTTGTGGATTTGCTGATGCTGTTGATGATCGCCTGTACATAAACGTCATATGAATAGGAATGTCAAAGTTGATATGACATCATTTTTGCTGGAGTTGTTTTTAATTGAGTGTTTATAAAAAAATCGCCAAATTGCTCAAATTAATTATTCGTCATATGTTGAGTTAATTTTAAAATTTTAACACTTGCTTAATTAAAAAACTTTTGGTTTATTTAATATTTTAATAAATTTTTTAGCTGTTGGTTTTTGATGTTAAAAAAAATTTGATTAATTAACTTCAAGCGTTTTTTTAATGCTTAAATATTTTTAAATAAAATACACTGCACTTTGTTTAAGCTGTTAATTTAAAACATGTTTTATTGTAAAAGCTGACTTGTATTTCTTTTTTATTATTTTTTTTAGCTTCAAGCTGCAGTAAACTTGTTTTTTGTACAGGTCGTGATTTATTCTTGCAACGATTTTTTTCCTGCATGATTTCGTCTGGCTACAATTCGCTGAAAACCAAATTTTGAAGGAAATTTTGTTTGCAAAAAGGAAATAAGATTATTAACTAAGGCAATTAGTTTTTATAACAACAATAAAGATATTGTATTTGTGTATATGTATCCAAGAAACTACAAAAGATCAATCGTTGCATTACAAATTACCACATACATTTCAGTTTTTTATTCAGTTATTTTAAACCACTGGACTGCATTTATTTGACTCATTTAGTTTAAACTTTGTGCACTATGAAAAAAAACTATTCATTAATTTCAATTACAACGGCCACTTGTTTTTTTATACTCGTAATTCAGAATACTTGTTTGTATAAATGTTTGCAAGCGTATAGAAATTTTTTTCTGCTTCCTCTTAAGCGTGCTTTAATTTTCCATTTAAAAACTGTCAGTTTTTCTTTTTTTCGCTGTTCTACGCCTCAGCGATCCGCAATGCACCGACTCAGTATTAAAACTAAATGGTCAAACCTAACCAAGATCATTTGGTACTCAAAGTATGTATCCAAACGCCCTCTTGTTCCACTTCATGATATTTGAACATACACAAGAGTACGTATTTATTGTATACAATCAGGTATGGGAAGTGCAATGCGATTGTTTATTTTCCTATCTAGATATCTCTTATATATTACAAGACTATTTTTATAAAAAATGAATTTAAAGTTTTCTAATAACTCACACCTTAAAGAAAAATGGAATAATGCTCTACTCTGCATGAAAGAAAGAAACATACTACTGAGGCAACCATAATTTCAGAGCAACACATATGCTTTCATAAAATTATATGGTTGAGAGAAATCATAATATGGTTATAATGGAACCAATGCCGTTGCATGAATCGTAGTGCTGTTTAAGCTAATAAAATTGTTGTATCAATTATTCTATACATTGTATTTAAATATAAATAAAATAAAGTAATGCGTATTTATAATCTAGTTCAAAGTTATCCTATTACGATTGCATATATTAAAAATTTGGTCCTGAAGTTGATTAAATACACAAAAATCGGCATCACAAAAACGTTAGAATTTTTTTTAACTTTTACTTTCAACCACAAAAAGTTGTTTTTGAAACCAAAAGTAATTTATATTACTCTAAAGTTGGTAATATTTTATTCAGAAAAAGGTAACTATCCAAGGAATTAAGAAGAGTTAATTAATTCCAACCCAGTCGAAAAGAATAGGGACTATGTTTTCGGGGACCGCAAATCCTTCTCCTCAGTAATTATGTACATTTCATGTAGTGCTGTTGGTATGTAAATTAAAGTATCTTTATACAACTCATTTATGAGAGTTGACTACGATAATAATTTTTTCTAGTGTATCCAGTGATTGACCGCATTTTGGCAATTACATAAATACAGACGATAAAATACAAAAATAAAAAACATTCTAAATAAACAACTTAACACTCTCTCTTATTACAAATTACATATAGAAAAAAATCTGTCTCATTTCTATGCAAAAACAAATTGGGAAAACACACATGCACACTTTATGATAAGAAGTGTGAATGTGTTAGTAGTAGTTTTAAACGCCTACAGCTCCCTAATTATCGAACCGATTTAAATAAAATTATGATTGTGCACATGTAAAAACCTAATTATAAACATATAAATCTTTCCTAAATCCGTTCAGTATTACGGCGTAAAAGGTATCTACAAGTACAAGCATACACAAGTTCTTCAATTTAAGTTTTGTGAAGGCAGTACTCGTACTTACTATTTTGTTACTCGCTGAAAAACTACTACTACGCATTACGAAAATACATAAAACTTTGCTGGGTAAAAGCAATATTCTTTGTATACATATTGCGGCATTAAAAAAAAACTTCTTAAAATGTAACTTTGAAATTATTTATTCACACGCATGCATAAAGTTTTAACTTTTTTATTTGTGTGGGATAAATATGAAAACATTCGATTTAAAAAACAAACATTCCCAATTTTATTTTATTTGTATTTACGCGGTAGAATCTTTTAAGATATGATCGTTTGCAAGTAGTTAAATACGTTATGAACTTTTGATTTACATAATCAATGAAACATATTTTCCGCCTACAGCCACAATCCATTCGACTGTTTATATAAAATATTTATTTATATTAAGAAGCAATAAATTAAAACTTCGGTACTAGAATTTTCAGCTTTCCAGCCCTGTCATGTAATTCACTTAAGCGTACAACTACATACAAACAGAAAATCGAGTTTTATTGAATAAGTGGGCTATTAAAACTGTCTGAGCACAACAATATATTCAGATATCTCTGTCAGTCATGCTGAGCAAAGTTTTTGGAAAAACTTCCCACCACAACAGCATTCGTGAGCTCTTTATTGTGATCATTTTATTGATTTTCATTGGTTTTTTCTTTGGTTTTTTTGTTTATTTTTGAGAGGGAGTGATAAATGCTCTCATAACAAGTTCACTTGGTTTCTCTGTTAACGTTTTTAGAATTATGTTAACAAATAACAATAAAACGTCGTTTCAATTAATTTTCTTTTAATGCAATTATGGAAATAATGTTATGACACATGTGTATTTCATTATTTTCTTATATATTTAATAATGACTTACTGGTAATGAATAAAATAAGAGCAGAGTTCACTATCTGAATTACTCAAATAATCAAATAACTATTTACTTGCTAATAATGAAATATCTATCCTAACTGAGGCAAACATATTTATTTAATTTTTCTCTCTGCATTTACATACTTTTTAGGTGTCAGTTAAATAGTATGTGGTTATTTCTTGAAGGCGAGTAAGTAGTGAAATATATAATTACTTTTACTTTTTTAGGCTATTTGTGAAGAAAATCCCAAAATTATTTAGCATCCAGAAGAATAAAAAAATATTTACAACCAAATAATAAACGAATGTGTAGTGTTTTAGACCTTTTATAATTTATGAGTTAAGGAATTAATTGTCCGGACCTCAAGCCGCAGGAAGGCACGCCGAAAAGTCATCCTGACATTATACAGCAACATCAAACAACAACATCATACAAAATTATAATAAAAACACAAATGACGTGATAAAATACTTTTCAAAAACCCACAAGCGAATGGCCAATTTAAAATCGTCAACAACGATTCTGATTAGATGCAGACAATCTTGAATAATACCAGGATTCATCTTTAGCACTACGCTGAACCAAATAATAAACTTTTTGGCATTGCCGTTGTTAAAGCTTCTGCTCCCGCAGTATAAAAAAACTTGCTAAGGTTGTTACCTGAAGTACTAAAGTTTTCTGATTAGAGTGAGTTCTATTATTATACTATACACGATAAATATATTTGTCCTCAAATTTAAGCTTGCAATACATTAATATTGAATTCTTTAGAAGTTCTCTAAAACATCATGCAAAATTCAGACGATTGAACCGTTTAAGCAACCATGACATTTTGGTTTGCCTGTTGCTTCATGTGTAGCTTTGTTGCTCATAAAAAATGTGTATTGCCTTTAGCCTTCGCCTTAAAATCAAAGTTTTCTTTATAGCAAAACAGGTTGCTTGATGTGTAGTCTCCTTCATATAAAGGACACTTCAAATGTTGAAAATTTTCTCTATAAAAATCATACTACAGAAATATCAGCAAAACGTTTAGAGTATTTTCACATTTAAACAAGAAACAGAAATGAAGTGAAATAAGTATAAAATTTTCACACTTAAATTAACTACCATTAATTTACTTACTTTAAACAGTTGACAGTATTTATTTAAACTGTTAGCACACATGTATTGTTTACTTTATTCGTATTTATGTTTAATTAAGAAATTCTTTTAAGCCCAACCGAAACGTTTATTTATTTGTTGTCACTTAATGAATGAAACTGAATTGTTTTGCTTTTAGTAACGCTCTCTTATTTAAACCGGTCTCACCTTAAATGGTCAAAATCCCACAAGCCAAACATGCTGTGTTTCTTAACTCCTACTCTTGTCTTTATACTGCTTTGTGCTGAAGCTTTAAAATTTAAACTCTCGAGTTTTTACAGCTGCTTGCTAAAACAAACAGTGAATCAGATTAAAACGCAAACGATAGTAAAATTATAAGCGTGTATAAAAAAGAAAGAAACAAAGATCTTGTTAACAAAACCACATTGAAATGAGTGATGATAGATACTTGTGTTCATAAGAAAAGTCGAATTATTTCTTAGAAGTTATTAAGCCTTAAAAGTTTTGTAAATGATTTGCATTTCCGTTAAAATAATTTGCGTTCGAATTCTTGTAATGAATAATATTTGAAGAGGAAATTGAATTATTATAGTCAACTTCAGTTTCCTAATTTACGAGCGAATTTAAATAAAAAAAGAACTAATAAAAGAAATTTTTAAAAATGACTACAACATCGAAATTTTACCAAAAGATCGAAACTTTATAAAAAAATACATGAATGATTAACAAAAATTAAAAATATACATATACATAACGGATATTTTTGCTCCTTCGTAACGCGCTGGAAAAAAAACATAATTTACTAATTCTGCAGCAATATCTTAAGCTGCACATTCACACAATTTAAAGAATTATTGTGTTTCTTTGCTTTTTTGGCTGTTGGACTCATTTCTTGTCATTCAGTAAAATAAATAATTACAAGCTTAATCGAATGAATTAGATATTTAATTAAAAGGAATAATTTAATTTTTTTTGTGCGGATGTATAACGTGTTCGATACATCAATATGTATTTGATTGCGCAAGCATGCTGTTGTTGTGTATGGGGCATTTTACACGAGTGGGCACTAAGCAAGTTTGCAGACAACAACATTTGATTGTTTTTAGAGTTTGAAAGACAGAGAAATGGTTCCAAAGAAAAACATAAAATAAGAAGTTCGTTACAACCGAAAATCCAATAAATCATTACGTTTAAGTTTGAAAATTAAACCCAAAATGCAACGAAATTTAATTTAGTTTGCTAAAGACAAGAGTCATACTTATATTGATCAGAGTTCGTCAAAACCGTATCATACACTCTTTAGTTTAGCATTGTAGTAAAATTTTTTATCAAATCGTAACCCAATTGTTTTCAAATTTTAGTATATGTCTCAAATTTTAAACGGGTAAAAGCTGTAAAAAAAACCGGGGTGTGTCTGTGCTAACAAATATTGGAGAGTTGCTTAAGAAAAGAAATAACACTATTTAATTCGCCACAAAAGAAGCCAAGCGAATATTAAATAGCCAAGACAACAACCTAAGTAAAAGGTCTATATTCATGTATATTCATATATTTATGCTTTATATTTATATTATTGCATTAAAAATTATATTAAATTTGTAAAACTAATTACATTAAATTAAACTAATTAGCTTTAACTTAATTTATAAACTCTTTACTTAGCTAAAACACTATTGTCGGCAATTTAACTACTTAAAATCATAAAAATAAATAATTATCTTATATTTAAGCCCACTTTTCGTTTTTAATGTTATGAATGAAATGATTTGTTTTTGTAACAAAAAATCGTCACTTTCTTTAAAATTCTATGCGGCTATTTGGATTACATAGCTGTCCAAAAAAAAATATGACTAAATTTGATTAAAAAAAATTGATTAATTCTTTAGCCTTATTGTGTAAAACGCAACATTCGGAAGTGTTAAGAATATTCTTAATGATTTGTGTTATTTTCGTTTAAAGTTTTACACAGTAAGGACGAATCAAAGAGTATTCGCTAAATATGGTTACTACTTAAAAATAAAATTATTTGTTTAACTAAATTACATTAAAATGTTTATTTTAATAAAATTTACAAAAACTATTGCATTTTGTTTACAAACTAAAAGATTGCACATTTCCGGCCTTAAGACAACGGAAAAATATCACATTTTTCACTTAAAATTTACTTAATTTTTATAATATATTGTTTTGTTTATTTAAAAAAGCTTAAAATTAATACATTGAAAAAAAAATTGCACAAATATTTATTGCACTTGTTAGCAAGATTTGTAATTTAATTTCATATAACACATTAATTTCTTTTTTATTGCCAAAAACATAATTTACATGTCATGATCGTGTCACAAGCTGGTTATCTAAAATATTTCGTCCTTTCTCATCTTTCCAATGTCTTTCTTACATTTTTATACAACACTGAATGTGTTTCTACACTCTCCGCTCCTGATTCCCACATATCTTCCACATTTGTTTCGCCATCCGTTTCCGATGAACCATAACTGGTGGTTATTTGCTCTTCCTCATCCTCGTCTGAGGTAAATGTTGTCGTCGTTGATGATTGCGTGGGGGATCCTCTTTGCGTATTCGATCTTGTTAAAGTCTTATCCGAATCATTATCACTTATATCGTCCACAACCTGATCATTATTTGCCATTATGCTGCAGGGTTGCTTCTCTTGCTGTTCATTGATATGTTCGAAATCTTCAAAACGGTTGGTATCTAATATGGAACCTTGCCTGGTGGAGGCTTCTTGACCTTTGTGTTTGTCGGTGGTAGGAGGACTATCACCGTCTGAGTTATCTTCAATGGTACTGACTCTAATAATGTGATCACGTTCGGACATCATTTTGAAGTTATAACGGTCGTAGAAAGTTCTTTTGTGCGCTTCACCCGAATCAGCACTCATATAACCGCTATCCATTTCTTGAGTACGCGGTCCAAATCTCTGTTCGTAGTAGTTTTGTGAGGCAGGTGCTGAGTATGAGCTTTTAGGTGTAGATACCTGAGGGTGATCTTCGATTAGGGAGGATATGCCCTCATCTCTTTCAAGTACCTCTAAAATGGTACCGGATTTTTTGTCAAAGGACGGAGCTGGACTTTGGGTGGGACTGAATTTGGAAGCAGCCATACTTACGAACTTCTTCCAAGCATTTTTTATATCCTTGGCTTTTTTGGGGCGATCTTTTAAGCCCATAGCTATTTGCATGCCATGTGTTAATTGCACTGGCTCTATTTCACATCTATAAACAGTTTGAACATTATTTGTGGGAGGATTGCTTGCAATGGAGTTATTTAAATTGCTATTGTTGTTAGTATTACTGCTAATGCCATTGCTGTTGTTATTGGCATTGTTACGCTGTGGATAGGCAATTCCCACCGGCACGCCCGCATTACGATACATTTCTTTAGTACGATCCGATAAGCGACTGCTGGACCTATTCGATCTCGAACTCAAGGACACCACATCCAGTTTATTGGGATCAATTTCGGCTGCATGCTTCAAGTTATTGTTATTTTCTACATGTAAATCAAATTGATGAGCTGTTAGATTTAGACCGTCCGGTGACTGATCCTCACAATGATCTTGTGATTTTCTTCTATTTAAATATTTATTTAAACTATAATCATTTCTCAAACCATTAATATGAGTATTAAATATGGCATCAAAATCATCTTCCTTAAGCTTTTTCGCCGTTTGTTGGGCCTCAGAAGCCTCCGATTTCATAAAATCCTTTGCCGCATTCAAGCTGTCAGTTTTGGGCTTTTCCAGAGATTTATCCGACTTGTTGGTTTTAGAGGCTGGCGACTTTTTGTCCATTGTTCCACCAAACTCTGAATTGGTCATTGTACCCGAAACACCAGTGACCTCGGTCGATTCACTGTGATTACTCATGGTCTCTTCTTCGGTATGAGAATGGGCCCCATATTTATTTTGTGTGGTAGATGATGCTCGACTGGTTCTACTATTCAGGGTTGTAGAGGCCGAAGTTGTAGGTGGTGGCGGCGGTGGTGTTTGGGGAGATTGCGATAGACTGCGTTTAATTTTCGAGGGTGGTGTACTACTTAAGCTGCGTAATTGTCTAGGCGATTGCAGGTATTTGGCGGGAGCAATATTTGCATCCTCTTTATTAGGCTGCTGGTGAACCCTGGGCTCCACATACTCGGTGGGTCGTTTATCTGCCTGTACATTGACTCTATTCGCTTTAGGTGTTGAAATTTTTATGGTGCATTTATTCGAAGACTCATTGGATATTTCCACCGTAGGCGGCGGTGTGGGTGGCTTACTGGGACGTTGCCTACGCGAGTGTTTAGCTTCCAGAGTCAAAATACGTCCTTTATCATTAAGATCTTCGATTTTTTCCTGCAAAAACATACTTGTGGCCTGTCCGCCACATTTACAGCTACAGTCACTATTTTGTCTTACCAACAATGACTGGTATATGTCCCTAAGATTACTGACCTTTAAGTTGGTATCTTCTTCTAAATCTTCATTTCCACAAGATCTTCTCAACTCCACTTGACCCTCATAAGCTGACTCTTTACTTCTTTGTTTTCGACAAGTTGTGCTATTGACTGTATCATTGGGTTTGAGCCTGAATGAATTTTGCGTATCCACTTGGGCCGGCCGTTTTGACATATCTGGCAAAGATTGGGCAGGAGGAGAACTTAAATTTTCTGGCGCTCGTTTCATTTCAATATTTGACCAGGCGTTAACATCACAAAAACTTTGCTTTTTGGGCTTGCGATCTAAGGTATCGGGTTCGTACTGATCACTATCGGTGGAGCGTTCAAGATCGGAGGGCGGTTCATGTTCCACTTCTATGGTCATGCTACCACGAAAGGGAGTATCATATTTTATGCGGGCAGCCACATCTTTCTTCAAAGACGTTGAATCCAAAGTCCGTATAAGACTCTTTTTTTGAGATCCTAAGGATTTTGTGCTGAAGCTTTCACCTTGATAAACAGTATTACTTATTTCTAGCTCTTCTTCCAAAGGCAGAGCAGTACTTAAGCTAGGACTAAGTTGTGAGCTAACATCTGAAGAGGGGGATGAAGATGACTGAGAGCTTTTTCGTTTGGTGGCTTCCAAGCGTTCCAAACTATCAGTCTCATAATCTACTATCAAATATTGCGGAGATTTTCTTCTATATATAGGAGAATCAGGTTGATATTGTTTTAACGACTTGCGGCTTAGTGAGCTGTAATCGGGTGTGGGCACGGAGGGACCACTACTTTGGGTGTTATTATAAATGTCCTTAATCTTTTTCTCCATTGTGGAATCATAGTCTGGTGTGGGTATATCCAAATTGAAACTACCATTTGAACGTAGAGTCGCCGTGTACTCTTGGTGAAGTCTTTCTATTGTAGCCGCATCTAAGTGCTCGTTCATTTGTTCCATGCTGCGCAACATATTGTAGTGCTGTCTCTCGGTAGAGGATAAAGACGTTGGAGTCGACGCAGCCGCATAATGATCTAGTACATCGAGTCGTTTGCGAGAGTTCTTCGAACGTTGAGAGGAGCTTCGACTTCTTTGGGAAGCGGCTGGTGAATCGTGTAGCGTAAATTTTGGATTATTATAAATTTCACTGCCCGTCTCGGCGAAACCATACATATGAGCTGAGGCTGTTAAAGCCGAGTAAGTGTCTAATTTCTGTTGCGTGGCAGGAACGTTTAAGACATTTCTGGATTTTTGATACACATTAGAAGAGTCTCTAGAATCTGCGTAGCTAGACTCTTCTTCTATTTGGTCGTAATTGCCTTCGGGGTTCCTAAAGATTCCGGTCGTTAAGGATTTTTGTGTAGGAGGTGGTGGTGGCTTTTGTTTAGGTGGTGTTATACGTTTGCTGGTTAATGCCCCATTGGTACCAACATTTGAATTCTTGTATCCTTCAGGAGTTTTACTACAGCTGGGAGATGGTCTTTCTTTATTGATCGCTTTATTATCTCTAGAACCCGGCTCTTCTGTAGACTGTACATTTTCTAGCCATTTCTCTATGCTGTTGCGCTTATCGCCGCAGTTCTTCACATGACCACTGCAGCGGTTTGTCACACAGCCCTGGCACTCGGAGGATGTTTGCAATTGTGAGCCATACACTGAGGGTGTATTGCTACGGGGTGTACTCTCTTCGGGTATCAGCGTCAAAGAGGGTTGGTATCTCTTTGTAGCCATTTTATACTTCGCTATGGCTATAACTTCACGTATCTTTTGTAAAAACTCCAAGGCTGCTGGTGGTGGTTGCTAAAATGAGGCAAACATGAATTTCAAAGATATTAAAGTTACTACAAATTGCCACTAAACAACTTTTCTAAATTTCTAATTTGTTATCATCCTATACAAAAAGGAATATGAGAGCTTACCGCCAAGAGATGGGGTTCGAAGTAGGCTGGATTAAAATATAATTTCTTACGTATATTGCCATTAACCATGGCCCTCAAGTTCTCCAGTTTCTCTTCGGTCATCATTTCCTCTATAATTGATACATTCTCTGCCGGCAAGCATTCATTATCTTGACTATTAGAACTTGGGTCCAAGTTTTCATCCTCTTTGTTACCCTGGCTCTGAGCACCATTATTGGAAGAATGGTGAGAGCCTTTAGGCGAACCATTATTCAACATCATACTCATTTGGGGATGAACCAAAGCATTTGTTTGCATCTTTTTAAGTAAAAGAAATTTGCCAGTACTTTCAATACTACATAAATATCTATTTCTTTTAAAACCCACCTGTTTGACTTTATCATGATAGTTACCACCATTGCCATCCATTTCACACTCTGAATTCGAATTCGATATATCACTGGTAAATCCAGAATGATGATCGTTAAGCTGAGGAAAATGCTGCAACAGGGGATTATTTTTAACGATGCCCATTTCCTCTTTTAAGCTACTAAGCGATGCTCGAGATCTGGGCTCATTCGATGTTGTTAAACTACCTGCCGAATACAGACTTCCACTACGTGTAAAGGGTGCTCCAAAGGTTACTTGATCGTTTTTCGGATAATTGATTTCATTATTCAGATCATCCAACGAATTGCGACTGTGAGTTTGCCCATTACTTTTACGTTTCTTCATGTGTAAATATAGAAAAACGGAAGACACATAGATGAGTCCCAGCAGCAGACTGCATACACCAATAACTATGTATTCTTTGGTGCTCATGCCATCCGATGTGGAGGCGAGGGTTGTAGTGGCCTCAGCTTGAAAGAGAACTTCGGAAACGTCTATGAAATCGAAAGGATTTTACGAGTATTAAGGAAACGAATTAATATGTACATTAAGAGTTTTTATAAGAAGTACTTTATTTCGCAGGGCAGTTTGTTTTAAAAATCCTTTAATAAACGATTCTAACAAGGGTACTTTTTTTAAAAGATGTACTTCTATGATTATTCCTTCTAACGTGCCATTTCTTTAGAGCAAATTTTTTACTAAACATTTTTGAATGAATCCACTTTAAAATTATGTAAAATATTAAATATTTATTTCTTATAAAACAAAGCTAATTTTTAAAGTGACTAATAAATAAAGTACTTTTTTGAAAAGTATTTTTTTAAAGGCAATTGAAAAAAACTCGAAAGATACTTTACATTAAATGTAAATTTTTTAAGGACATTTCTTTGAAAGATACACCATTTTTAATAGCATCCTTTTTAAAAAATATATCTCTCAAGTTTTTTTGAAGCTACTTTTTTTAAAACATACTTTTTAAAAGATTACTTTTTGAAAGGTCATCACAAAAAGGTATTTCATTTAGGGTTTTTAAAGGCAGCAGTTTTTGAAAAGTTAATTTTTTAAGGAGACCTTTTTTCAAAAAATTCTTTTTAAAATGCCACTTTATTAAAAAAAATTGTGTTTTGAATGTATTGTTTTTAAAAGCACTTATTTTAAATGACAAAAAGGTACTTTTTTGAAGGAGAATATTTTAAAGGTACTTTTTTTACGAAGGTGTTTTTTAATGTATTTCATCAAAAATCATTAAAAAGTGTTTTTTTTTTAATTATGTTATCCAAAGGTCCTTTTTTCAAAAGGTACTATCAAAGTACTTTTATAGTTTATTTTTTTATGAGACATTTAGGTACTTCTTTTTGAAAATACGTTTTTGAAGGCGTTTTTTAAAAGCACTTTTTAAGAAGGAAACTTTGTAAAATATAATTTTCTTACGGGGAATTTGTTTAAATATACGTTTTTAAATATACGCAATTTCTGTAAAAGTTACTTTTTGTAAGTTTCGGCCGAGGCACATAGAATCCATCGTACGTTTTATGTCCTTTTTTTCAACTGACAACTAAGTTGAAATACAGGCATGAACTTTGCCCCATTCCGTATTAGAATTAAATAAAAATTACAATTAAAAGAAACTTCAGAATACTCTCGAATTCCATGGAAAATGTGTACTTTAATCAAATCAAGCTGATTTAATGTCCGCCAACAAAGTACTCATTGTGTCAACCTACTCCGTCGATACTTTAATGACAGTTGAAAGAAGGAACGTATAACGTACGACGAATTCTATGCGCCTCGGCCGTTACGATTGCAAGCGTATCGTTATTCCATTGAAAGTGCGTACTCGTACTTTAATCAAATCAAACTGGTTTAATATCCGTCAAAAAAGTACTCATTATGTCAAGGTGCTCCGCCGTTACTTTAACGTCAGTTGTAAAAAAATCAACGTATAAAGTACGACGGATTCTCGGTATTTAATTTCTTCAAGTGTTTTTTTAAAGGAACTTTTTATTGATGTGCTTTTTTGTAATATAAACTGTTTTTAAGGTGCCTTTTTAAAGTGTACTTTTTTGAAAACCTACATTCGTCAAAGTCCTTTTTTAATACATGTAGTACTTATTTTAAAGGATACTTTTTGAAGATTTTTATTTTTGAAGAGTGTTTTTTTTCAGTAGCTTCTTTTGAAAAGGTATTTTTTAGAAAACTATTATTCTTTTAAAAGCATTTTCTCAGATTATAGCGAACATCTTCTACAACGAACAAAACTACTCCTCTGTATTAATTCTGACTGTTTTTCAAAGGAATTTTTCAATGATACATTTTGTTTTACAGGAAGATTATTATTTAAAACGTGTTTTTTTTTAATTTTTTATGGTAATTAAACATTTGCAAAAGGGTTTGTTACGCGATAATATTTATCTGGATTTTTATATATATTCTTTTTAAAAGTACTTTATATAAAAAGTATTATTTTATGAATTGTTTTTCAATTATTTGTCAATAATTATTTATTTAATGGTACCATTATTTTTACTTACTATTTGCATATTTAACTGGGCTACCATTCACACGAAAAGCGACACAAGGTGAGAAAACATTTTTGGGCGGAATGAGTTGTTCTAAGAAAAAAAAAAGATTTAATTCTTACAAAGAGACAATCATGTGTTGCATTTAAATCAAATTACCTTTTGTGGCAGTGGCATTAAGTGACAATGTCATATCACGACACACTAAATGAACAACTATAAGACGACCTTGCATTTTATGACGCAGATCCGCTTCGCCTAACCACTGGAAAAAGACAGATATAAAAAAATGCTTGTTGAAAACCCATAAACAGCAAAATTTTGATTAAAAAGAAACAAGTAAATGTAACAAAATAATTTAAGTGACAAAGTTTAATATCTTTTACATACATTTTTTATAATAGAAATAAACACAACACAAGCACAAAAAAACAATTAAATGACAAATAACAATTGTTTTAAAAGACAAGCTTCAAGACCTAATGTTTTAATTGTAAATAAATTACTTTCCGTTTATTATTGTCACGCTACAGATCACAGTCATCACCAAGAAAATACTTAAATAAAAAACAGACAACAAAGAAAATTGTTTAATGTTTGTTATGTTTTTAATTTAACACATTTGGACTACATTTCAATTTCTTTCTCTTATTTAAACAAATTAATAGACTGTTAATTCCCATATTAAAGCAAAAAAAAAAAAAAAGAATTAAAAACAAAAACTATTGGCAGACATTAAAACCCACTTAACCGCTACATAAAATTTAATTTCATTTAATTTACCACCAAAATAAATCATTTCGTATTTAATTTGATTTCAACAAATTAAAAAAACAACAACAACAACAACAAAAATCACTCTTGATCTTGTTTGCAACACGCAATTTTTGTTTTTCTTTCTCAATAGATGAAAGTGTTACTAAACTTACTTGCAAAAAAGTGCGTCCCTCATCGCGAAACATCCGAAATGGATAATCTGTGTCTATTGGATTGCGCAGATCTGACCAACCATTCGAAGTTAAGTATTGTGCACCTGTAACAGCACAAACTGGTGTACGAATATCTGAAATAATTAAAAATTAAATTTGTTTCATTATAGTTTTAAAAGTTAAGAGAATAATTTAAGAGTTATTGTCATATTTTACCGGCAAAACTTATTTCCCTGCTGGGATAGATAATTTGTCCTCTCAGAGGTAAAAAAACAAAAGGAATTTTCTCTGATGATGAGCCGCTTACAAAAGGAGATAAAATACATTCTGTAATAAAAAAGGAAATAAAAATAAGTATTAAACTCAAATTAATAAATAAGAAAATTAGTGCTTCTCTTATTGAAAAGAAAATAAAAGAAACGAAATATGCAACCAGGGCGGTTACTCTCTATTGCGATGCGAAAGAAAAATTTTACGATATAAAAGTATTTTTACACTGAAATTGCTTTCGCATCGCAATAGGGAATAAACCCCCTGGTTGTTGTATTTTTTCGTCCTGCGAGCATCTTCTGATAGAAAAAAAATGAAAATATCATAGATACGGTGGAATATTTCGCAGCTCTAGTGATTTGTTACGCATCAGATCAGCTGTATGTGTCCTAATAAAGTCTTATTTATGCAAATCTATTATGAAAAAAGAATACCAGAATTATTATTAAATGGACCAATGGGCCACTGCAAGCTGATTACATTCAGTTTTTCTATATGCCTGATTTCTCTGCTAAGGACGCTCTTAGATATTTTGATGTTCGTAGCGGACAGCTCTTTCATGTTCTGGCTTTGCCAATGACATACGAGAATCTACGCACCGTATGTTCATTTTTCTTGCTGGGAACACAATTAAGACGAACGACGAATTCGCCCAACATGACGAAAATTTGCTGTGCGAATTCGTCGTATGAAACAAAATGACGATGAAAAAAAACCAGCTAGTGTGACCATATTACAAATATAATACTTAAAAAAATAAACATTGATATAAAACCAACTAAAAACAAGTTTTGTCGTTATCCATTTTGTATATTTATTTTAAATGCTATAAAATAAAAATTAAACAATTATTCAAGTAAACAGTAACTTTATTTATCAAAATACTTGAAAAACAAAAACAAATATAGTCACATGTTCGTGGCGTATGACAAACTTCGCCGGCGCTATCATTGTGTGTATTTTCATATACTCAAACTTATATTATGTTTGGCGACGAATATTCGCGGACAAAACCTCATCATTCGTTCCAGTTGTGTTCTTAGCACCAAGAAGATCATCAAGCTCCCTTGGTCAATTTTTTTCGGTTTTAGCAAATTGTTGTTATTCTTATTCGTTACAGTTTTTGCAATTTTCATAAATTTTGCTGTTTGTTTGCGATTTTGAAAATTTTTCGATATTTTCGTAATAGATGACTTTAGCATATTCAGAAATTTTTTATTAGTGTTGGTTTGCTTCCGAATTCCGAATTTTACTTGTGAATTTTTATGATTTTTTGCAATATAAGACTGAGTAGTTTTCATGAACTTTATTTCAAATTATTTCAAAGCTGAAGAAAATTGTATTAGATAATACAGCAAAGTGCGAGCAATATAACAAGAAGGTCGAACAAAGAAGGCTGATGAGCTGGTGTAGCGACCGCGAAATCATAACTGATATGTTCTTTTAGTCTCTTGAATTAATTTTCCAATATTACTTTTTAATAGAAATAATGTAAAGTTAAAAAAAAACTTGTTAAATTAAAGAGAAGTTGGTAAGGCCAGATTTGAACTGGAGCCTAACAACACCTGTGAATAAATTCATAAATGCAAGAAATTGCAGGCATTGATTTGCTCTTCAAGATTTTTATAATTTGTATGAAAAACAAACACACATTTTAAAAATTAAATTTTTGTGCTCCTTAGTGATATTTACGTGACGTGATTTTGGAAATTAGGCACTAATATTTGAAATTAAAAATTAATTACTAATATTTGAAATATATTGAGGCTTTTATTTACACACAAAATGTTCCGAAAAATTATTAAGTTTTAACGAATTACTATTTTGTTAATAACGTTAGTGGCAAATGCTTTAATTTATTTAAGGAGCTTTTTGATTTATTTATAATAACACTATGAGCCAATATACATATCGTCGTTGAAAATCCAAAAGTACGTATTATCAAAAAATTCAATATCGAGTTTTTTATTGATTATAATTCGTTAGATTATCTTACATGTTTCTACCAATTTTTAGGCTTTTGCGACCAAACATAATGCTTTTATATCCATAATTCAAAATAATGTATCAACATGTGAATTATTTTCACAAGTCAAGTGAGCGTATCAACATATAAAATAAATACTTATAACTTTAAACAATTATTTAAAAATTTAGGGAAAAAACTTGGAGAGCCTACGGTTAATATGATCCGTGTTCTGGGTTATGATCCATCGGAAACCATTTATTTTAAAACTGATGCTAAAGAAGATTATAAGGTTCTTTCGCAACGAGCAGACAAAAAAATCCGAATTCACCCAACCTAACCTCTTGCATCCTGAAAGAATAAAAATTTCTAAAGAGAAATGGCAGCATTTACAGGACATTACATTATTGCTTCCTTCGGATTGTCATTAATATATATTAATAATATTCCATTAGAACATTGAATTGTTCTGCTTTCTGTATACTAATTTTTTATGAACTTGAATTACATACATATTTGTGTTTTATTGTTCGTACAGGGTGTCCGCTGGGAAAGTATACTACTTTTTTCTTTTATAATTTTTGATTAATTGAAGGAGAATGGATCTTATATTGATACATGTTTTATTTAATGTCGTCAATTATGTATGGAATACAATATCATATAAATATCCGCCTCTGTTAGCCTCACAATTGCGAGCCTTTTTGAGCACATTTTTCATTACATTCTCACACATATCACGCGGTATTTCATTAATTTCACACGAATAATTTGTTTGATTTTCTCAAGCGTTTCTGGTTTGTTTGCATAAATCTTGCTTTTCAGATCTCTCTTCAAAAAGAAGTTCGGAGCAGTCAAATCAGGTGACCGTGGAGGTCTTTCAGTAATTCCATTGTAATCCTGGCTGTATGCGATGTTGCACCGTCTTGTTGATACCACATGTTAATCAAACCCAAAGCATGCAGTTGTGGCTGTAAAAGGTTTTCAATCATATCACGATATCGCTCCCCATTCACAGTTACCGTTACACCGTTTTCATTTTCAAAGAAGTAAGGTCCAATGATACCTCCTGACCAAATTGCACACCAGACTGTCACTTTTAATGGATGCAAAGGTACTGATGAATAATTTGAGGGTTTTTCATTGCCCAGAACCGACTATTCGGTTTATTCACATATCCATTCAAATGAAAATGTTTCTCGTCACTCATTATGATTTTTTCATGAAAATCGGGGTTGTCATGGGCGAGCTGTAACATCCTATTGGCATATGTACGGCGGCATAAATGGTCTTGTGGAAAAAGCTCTTGTGTCAACTGAATCTTAAATGGTAACAAATGCAAATCCTTGTGCAAAATTGTGGCCAACGTTCTTCTTTGAAGGCCAAGCTCCTGAGCACGGCGTCGAATTGAGGCTGATGGATTGTTTTGAACACTTTCTTGAGCAGCAGTAATGTTTTCAGCCGATCTTGCAGTACGTTGTGGTCCATGCTTGGGTCTATCACCTACAGATCCTTTTTCTTCAAAATCATTCACTACACGACAAATAGTGCGTTTTGTTGGCACGTTGTTCCTCCCAAAAATTTCACGTAACTTTCGCCTCGTCACAGTAATCGATGATTGATTTTGATAAAATGTTTTAACGATTAAAACACGCTGGTTTATCAAATATTTTTCCATAAATAATTTGCCACGTGTCTTCTTCACGACTGCCAAATATGAACTGTCAGGACTAATGTTTACCAAAATGGCGGCAAAACAAAGTAGTATACCTTCCCGGCGGACATCCTGTATTTATTTTAGGGAAACTTCATTCCTCTTATCAAAAGATAATATTTAAAAAAAACTTGAATAAATGCATTTAATCTTACCATTAAACATTAAATAAAAGAAATTAAAAAAATTATTTCATATTTTTAACTTTTTCACTTTTGTTAAAGAAAAATATTTATGATGATACGTCCTTTTGTATTCAGAATACAAAATACAGAATCCAAATACAAAAAACGTAACAAATATAACTTAAAAAATATTTCAAAAAATATAGTGTTAGTTGTTCTGTTTTAATTTCATATTTCATCAATTGTTTCTATATCTCAAATTTTTTTTAAAACGTTTTTTGCTTCCCTTGTAAAACTATAAAAAGTAATGTTACGTACTTTTGGATTTTCGAAGACGATATGTACGAGTAGCTTGTGGTACGGCCAAAGTAAGCTATTTATAGTTTAAAATGAAAGCAAGAAGACTTAACTTCTAGCACCAGCATGCCAATTTAATTTATATGTGATAGTTTTTATGTTTATAAGTTAATTAAAGGATCCTTTTTACAGCAACATAAAATTATACGATTGAAAATAAATAAACAAACTTGAGAAGATCATTGCAGGAATATACTTGTTAAAAAATATGAAGTAGCCATTAAGTGATTTGGTTATTTAAAGGCTATTAGATATTAATAAAAACTTTTATTTCTATATAAAAATATTGATGTAAAGAAAACAAGTTTTATATATTTGAATTTATTATGTATGTAGCAATATTGTAAGTTTATCTTTGCCTTGCAGCTCTGTTTATTTAAATATAAATCCGTAACTTTATTAAGTTTCGTTTTTATTGTTGTTGTTTTGCTTTGTTTGCACTTTGCATTAGAGCCAAGTCATCACTCCTAGTGGTCTTGTATCTCAAGTCTTTTGTTTTCCACATTATATGAGTGTTTTAATAACTGCTATTTGTTACATACAAGGAAGTTTATGATGTACTAGTTTCATAATTTACAAGCAAAAAAAAAAACAAAAAAATAATAAAACAAAAACAAAATTATCTTGTTTTGCTACATCACTAACATCTTTCCCATTTGTGACTTCAGTTATTGTTTCTTTCCCTCTCTGAAAAAAAACACACATTGGAAGGAACAACATATTTGTCATTGTTTAGCTTCGGGCGTGAGCAATAATAAAGAAATAGACTCCCATAGAAAATCATACTCTAAATGTAATTTTTAATTGTCATTGTAAAATAAAAACAAAACGAAAAAAAAACTTTAGTTAAATATGTTGCAATATACTTAATAGAGCAGCAGCTGGAAATTAATTAAACTTTAATATGAAATAACAATTATATTTTGAGATAAAAACAAATTTTCAAATGAAATAGAAAGTGTATAAATACAAACAAATAATTACGCTAACTAGAGTTTTTTATTTGAGAAGAAAAAAAAACGCACATTTTAACCAAAAGCAAGTTACATGATGTACATTTTTATTGAAATTTATTATCTTGTTTTTCTGCGTTTTGCTTTATTTTTTCTCCTAATTCTCTATAAAAATCCAGCGGAAAAAAGATAATGGAAAAACAGTAGTGAATATTACAAATATACTTAAGTATTTGCAAAAAAAATTAGAAAAATGATAATAAGCAGAAGTACAAGAAATTACTATTTGAAATGTTAATTAAGAGCAAAAAATTTTTTAAATGTATTTAATGTTATAAACAATTTCTTAAATAGATGTGGAAGTGAAAGTAAACCACAAGAAAAAATTTACAAAGCTAAATTATATACACATGTTACCAAATATATGTATCACAATACCACAAAAATAAAATAAAACATTACAAAAAGTTAAGCAACAAATTTAATAGTTCAAGTTTCTCAGCAGCGCCCTTTGTTGCACTTGAGCCATTTGATTTGTTATTAAGAAATGAATGTTCATTTAATAAACAGTTCAAAATAGGAAACTAATCAAAAATTTTGTAAATAAAAAATTATAAAATATTAAATTGGGAAATACGAGTAGCAAGTTTTAAAATAAATTTAAATTGTTTTTAATTTACAAAATAAATAAACATTTAAATAAATGAATAAATAATTATATGAATAAATGAAAAATAAATAGCAACTAACATACATTTCCAAAATATGACTTTGAGGATGGTAAGGAAAATAAGAAGGTTTATCAAAGAGGTTTGCTGAAGTAGGGAAAATTTTTATTCACTTTTGAATTAATTAATTAATCTACTAAAATTTTTTGGGACTAAAAATAAAATTTTTAATTTTATCATTTACACCAAAAAGCTTTAAGTCTTATCTGCTACCGAACATTTGAAATTAAAAAAGAAATTTTATTTACAATTAATAAAATGTTCTAAAACTAAATGTTAACGCTTCTTTAATAAAATCTTGCTGAATAAAAAAAAAGCTTTTGGTTATAATTGATCAAAATAATTATCATCAAATTTTATGCTATCGATTAGAATAACTAAAAAATCTTTGTATTCCCATTAATTTCAAGTATTTTAAAAGTGTTTAATTTAAACGAACTATTGCAAATTCACAAATATTGTTCATGTTTCTACAATTCACGCAAATCACAAACAATGCCCAACCTTAAACTAAATAAATAAGTCCATTGAACAATAATAATGCACATCATTACTAATTGCATGATATTAATAATTTATTGCTCTTTATAAGTTTATTAATTTAATCAGTATAATTTCAAAGCAAAAAACAAAAACGATAAAATTGCAATTGTTCATTAAAGCACATGTTGAAGTTGAATGCTTCGTTGCTCCTGCAAAATATATGACTATTGAGCGTTTAAAATATATTTACATCCCAAAATCGTACATATAAATAAAACAAGCAGGCAATTTTCAAATTAATAGTTTAATAATTACAACAAATAGAAACAAGTACGTGTAATATGTCTCATTTTTATGCTTTTTTAAACTTATATCCATTTGTATTCACTACAAACTTGACTAAAATAATAATAATAATAATAACAAACAAAATGGAATAACAACAACAACAACAATAAAAATGTTGCAGTTGTTTTTCCTTTATTTGATCACTGCTAATAAACTTTATGAAAGAAAAAAATAAAAACCTACGCCACTAAAGCAAACGACTTAAGCGACAAGTTGACTAAAAGCAACTCATTTTTATTTACGCAAATGTTTGTAAATATTTATGATTTTCTTTTGAAAGAAATTATGTTTTCGATTTGCTGGTTGGTGATTTTATAGTTTTCTTATGTTGTATGCTATTGCTACTCACCATGTATGTCATCAACACATATGCCAAGATCTTCGCGATATGTGTTCAGGTAAGGCAAACAACGACACTGACAACTTTCCCCATTGGCATTGGCTGCTGTCGATGCGGTGGCTGATGATGATGACTTGTCTCTTAGTTTCTGTTGAGTTTGTCGCACCAATAATTCTAATTGTGATTTGCTGCCATCGATTGTATCAACCAATGAACCTGAGTGTTCACAAATGGGCAAATAATTAATTATCATTGAAATATTTTATATAAGATATTTCTTTAATGTCATAAATATAATTATAATTGTAGAAGTAAATAAAAATATTTTATACCAAGAGTATAAATAATAAAAAATGTTATAGTTAGTACAGAAATTTCTGTTATTGCTAAAACTAAACATTTTTCTGTTGAAGAAAACTAGCACTTTTTTAAGACATAATACTCGTAACTAGAATTTTACATCGTAACAATTTCTGTTAACGATAACTACTCATATCTGCTATCAATGGCTGAATAACTATTACAAGAAGTTTTTTTTACGATAACTAAATAGTCTTCTTTATAGAAATTTTCAAAGTCGATACCTTGGTAGTTTTCTTTTGGGAAACTTTTTTTCATTCCAACATTTTTTTACTCAAAATATATGCAAAGAAAAATTTTATCTATCGATAACTGAACATAAATTTTTTTCATAAAAATACTTATAGTGTTGGCTTTTCTACACAAAAATATTACACCTTTCTTAAAGGCGTATGTATAAAATATCTTGCCAATCCTGCAATAATGCAATTTGTTATTTCAAAACAAAACACAATTCATGTAGAACTCCCTGTTTTTAACAGCTGACAGCTAAGTTTTTTCTATAAAATAAAAGAAAGGAACTTCAAAGAGTGAATTAACAATATTATGAGCAATAATTATTATAAAATAAAATAATAATTAATTTAAAATAAAAATTAAAAGTGCATAATAAGTAGAAATATAAAATGAATGACGAATCTCCAATTTGTTTAAATAACTTTAAGGCATCTTAATCTTCAGATGAGGAGGATGAATACAATAATTGATTGCCATTTCTGCACAAATAATGGATGCGGCAGCATCCACATCTTAAACTTTTTTTCTTTTAAAATGGTTTAAAATGATTAACAATTTCTTTATTTTATATTTATAAAATATTGGTGCAACAGGTTTTGCATTTTTTATTGAAAGTTTGCAACACATATAATGATTTTTTGAAATATTGAGTTTATTACACTGTGCGACAGTCAAAATCGGGATGGGATGAAACCAACGGGAAATGTTATATCGGTAAAAAAGAAGTTATACGTGTCCCGGCGTTTTGCTGGGTCACGTCTAGATATCGAGATATATCGATTTGAAGTTAGTAACTGTCATATAGGGGAAATTGTCACCTTTCGTGGTCTTTTTTTTGACATAACTCGAGAACCACTAGTCCGATACAGACTCTGAACAAGTGGGCGAACCACCACGCAAGAAAGTAAAGGGCGCAAACAAACGAAAATCAGTTTTGCGTTCATCGATTTTTATAACCTATGTACATATCTATGTAATAACCTAATAATTACCTGTAATAATTTTTAATTTTACGTGTTAATAATTATAATAAATACTATATATAATAAATATTATCCAAATTCATTGAAACATGAAATCAATATTCTTGTCAAAATGAGATACCTTCACTTAGTTGTGAATAAAAGCGAAACGCGTTCATCGATTTTCATGATTTATGTCTCATTTTGTTCATAGGTTATGTGACTTTACGTGAAAGTAATAGGTCTAGAAACTTTTTTTACCGTTTTGGATTTCTTATGAATTAAAAATAAAAAAATTAAATTTTTTAGACAAAAAATACATTTATTTATAACTCCGAAACTGTTGCTTATGTAGCGAAACGTTTTATGAACAGATTAAAGGAATTGTAATTCTCAATTTTTTTAATTTATTTCAGCAAAATCGCAGTAGTGGTTCTCGAGTTATGTCAAAAAAAAGACCACGAAAGGTGACAATTTCCCCTATATGACAGTTACTAACTTCAAATCGATATATCTCGATTCCTAGACGTGAGCCAGCGAAACGCCGGGACACGTATAACTTCTTTTTTACCGGTATAACATTTCCCGTTGGTTTCATCCCATCCCGATTTTGACTGTCGCTTTTGTCGCATAGTGTTATTAATTATTGTTTCATCACTTACGATGCAAAATTTTTGTCTTAACCCTTTCATACCGTGATGCATGGATTGTCGTATGGGTTTCGGTCTTAATATTTTCGCTTCTATTTGACAAATCTCAAATAGACCGGTATGCATCGATTCCTTTGATTGTTCTTAATGTTTGTTTTTCATAATATTCCGCTGTTCCTTTTACCGTTGCTGGAATTTTTTCGTCATACGTCATTTTTGTCAAAATGAGCCGCAGAAGTAAGTTGTGTTTTTAATAACAAAAGTGCTAATCGTGTAAACAAACAGAGTTAAGTGGGCTTTTTTTTAATAAAAAAATTATAAATTTTAATGTTTCAAGACAATTGAAATCATTTGATGCAATAAAAAAGCGTTTTAGCTAAAAATATTATTGAGAGATGCATCTATTGTGCGTGTCCTGAAAATTCTTGAATGATGAAATATAAACATGGATTATATCCCCTATAGAACAATATATTCGAAAAATTATGAAAAACTTTCCAGTAATTTGGCGTCAGGTCTAAAAGGGTTAAGAAAACTTCGAATTGCAATTTTGATGATGAAAAGTTAAAGAAATGTTCCCGTTTTTAGGAAAGAAAACGGCATTTGTAAACAAGAAGATATGATCAGCTTGCTGATTTATCTACCCAAAGTTTTAGCGATATTTTCATTTGGAGACTTTTTTGAGAGCCATCTTATAACAGCGAATCCAGAAGGTTTCTATATCACTCACAACCTAGCATTAACAATGTAACATTTTCTAATATTTGTTCTGTAAAACAGTAGAGAAATTAACTTTAAAAACCTTACGTTAACTTCCTAATTCGAAGCGGTTTTTTCCCAACTTCGAGTGGTAACACTATATCTATAAATAAAAGTCAACTGTTTTTACGGGGCGTAAAGTGCAATCCCTGCCACCATATATAAATAAAACTCACTACCTTTTTACAGAGCAAAACATTTTTAAGAAACGTTGCACTTTTTGTAGAAAAAAAATACCATTATCTTTGAACACCACATTTTTCTTTAATATTTTTTGATTTTGTGATAAATATAGAGTTCTATTTAAAATTATTTATAAATAGACAAGATGAATTCACACCAGGTGAACTCGAAAGCACAGCAGACTCATGGTGTTGTATCATTCATTGTCCATTGCCAAAATGTGCTTTTTGGTAAATTTTTCTAGTCTTCAATTCGCCTTGAACAGTTTATTTTGACGTTCAAGAATGATATTCCCCAAGGTGAATTCTATTGCGACTACCTGTATTAATTAGCCTTCATAAATAGATAATAAATATTTTTTTATGAAAAATATTAAGCTATCAATTTTTTCAAATATTTTTTATCAAGAAAAATTTTCTAGCTCAATATTATTATTAAGAAATAGTTTTGTTCTGGAACAAATAAACATTTTTCAAATTGTTTGAAATTTTTCCGAAATAAAATCGATAAATTAGCCCCCTAAAGAAATTATTTTTAACGATTTCTAAAATTTTTTCTAATAGCGATTTCTTTTCTAGAAAAGGCAAAATTTATTGCCCTTTTTATTGAAAATTTTAAATTTAATAAATAGTGAGTTTTTTAGAAACAATTGTATCATCACTTACGAAGTAAAATTTGGGTCTTAAGAAAACTTTGAATAGCAAATTTTATTGATAAAAAGTAAAATAAATGTTTAATTTTTTTAGAAAAGAGAAAGGCATTAATAAGTGCTGATTTTTTCTGTTCTCGACTGAACTCACCCATTTCGTTAACCCTCTTCTGCAGCCACGAAGCCGTGCCACTAGACAGACCCACACAAGTATCCGTGTTGCAAGAACTTACACCTTTTATTAATATACTCAATTAATTTTGTGCTTCATTATCATCAACGTTCTTAAAAATTTACCGTTTGTCCAAAAAATATCTCCGTCATGTTGTCTTGTCAAATTTACAGATGTCACTATGCCCGCAGATCCAGCTGTAGACACGATATTATCCAATAAAAAATTGGCCGGATGTGGTAACAAATTGCTAATGCTATCAATACGATCAATTGGTCCTCTTGCCTCTGAAGCCATGCTGCTGCCAGCGATTATGGGCAAATTTTCATTTGGCTTTAAGGGTTCCACAGCAGCGCAAACGATTGAATTTGTGGTTGTGGCAATACAAAATAAAAACGATATACATGCGAACAACATGTTGTTGGCAACATTGCGTCCAAATGCAGACATGGAAGTACTTAATTTGATTTTTAAACGTTAATTTATTATTATTATTTTTATTTTATAGTTAATTTTACTTTTGTTAGATGTTATTTGATGCACTCGTATATACAATTTTTTAGGGGCTGTTGTATATAAGGATTATGGTTTAATAGTTGTTGTTGCTGCTGTTGCCTTTTTATACTTAAAAACATGATTTTCAATACATAAACCATAGAAATGTGAAAATTCGTTAAAGTTTTGTTAGACAGCTCCCCGAAAAGTTTGCAGCATTTTTAAAACAAACATCTGAAAATAAACGAAATATGCAAGAGATGAGAAAATATTGTTTAAACAAAAGACTTAAGAAATAAACTTTTAATTTATTTAGATTTTCTTTAAACTTTAAAATAAATGTCAACTGAATGTTTCATTAATAAATGCAATTAGAAAATTAAAGGTAAATATGTTTGTAAAAAGATTTATACTATCATAAAATACTGCTCAAGATTAAAAATAATCACTGTAAGCTGGATAAGTTTTCTTTTGCTCCATCATGAAATTGCTGATTTGATTTTATTTTGTAATTATTAGTATTGAAAAACACTTTATATTGCCAGCTTTTGGCACATTTTAATGCGGTGTTTTGTCAGTCGGAGTAAATACGAACAGCTAATATTTATTAATTGTTGCTTAAAGATTTTTATCCAAGATTAGCAGACGACTTTTAAATACTCTTGATATTTAAAATATAAAAATCCTATTAGCTCCAACTGATTTGAACATCATCTTAGTGTTAGAAGTGCCAACAAAAATTTTACGATAAATTTGGCTTTAATTTTTTAAAAAACATTTTGCATTTTTTATTTGGAATTCAAGTTGACATGAATGCTCTATTCAAGTGCTTAGCCATTAAATTTAAATAGAAAAACACAACTATTTTATCTTATTACCACATTGATTTGGCTAAGAAAATTAAATACGTTTTACTGTTCAAATGCATCAATAACTGTTTTTGTTCTGTGTCGTGTTTTTTTTTTATTTTTTGTTTTTAGAAAATTCTTACAAAACTTAAACACCACAATCTTGACCAATTTTTTCCATTTTTAGTTTAACAGTATTTGGTACAATTAAATGCGTAACTGTTGCGTTAAAGTCTGTCTTTGTCTTAATATAGCCAGCCGGCAGCTGGTAGATTGTGTAAATCGTTTTTCTTCTGAATATTCAAATGGTAAAAAAGTGGAGAAAAAAATAGTTTTTACACATGTTGCTTTTAGCAAATCGAAGACATTTGGAATTCAGCATGCACAGTTATATGGGTATTTTATGCGAATAAGCATTTAGCCTGTAGTTTGTTTTCAGTTTAAAAACTCTGCCTAAAAATTTATTTAACTGCTGCCAATGATAAACATCAGCTAAAGTTAACCCCACAGAGCCAAGACAAATTAACATCTGATTCTTAATTTCTAAAGAATTTAAAGAGATTTTAAATATGAAATGAAATAATGAAATTAAGGTAAAAAAGCTTCCTCATGAGATATAATAAAAAACCATCGAAATTTTTAAGTTTCTGTAATATTTTAAATTGTTCAGTTTGTTTAAAATTTGCTGTAAAACTTAAGGATGTGTACCAAAAGTTTGATCCCTTAAACGTGTACGAACAGATTTTTTCACATCTTTCTTTGTTTAATGATCTTAAAAGTCTTTGAGCTATTCGTCGTATAAATTGTTGTTTCCCATAGGAGGAGTGCCAGGATACTCTCTTGTGGTGTATTAATTTTTGTGAAACTTAAATTTCACTTTAACACGAGTTTTCTGTTCCTTTTAGTGATTCAATATTTTGTGGAATAAACTTCGTTTTAATCACATCGATTGTTGCACTAATGCAATTAAATTGTCAGTTACACTCTATAAAATATTTTGCTATTCGCTTATATCTGTATCTGATAAATCTCACTTCTTGGCATAATTTCGGTTTCGTACATTTTACATCTAGACTTTCTATGGAATTAAAATCTGGCGAAAGGGGCAGACGACTTCAAAGCACATACGTCTTTGAATTGTATCGACCTTAAAGGTGTGTTTGGAATAGCTATCATGCTGAAATCTCTAAACTAACGCAGTATTTTCCTTTGCATCAGTAATGATTTGTATTCAACTTAGTCCTTTTCCCGAAAATGATACCACCGCCAAACTTTACTGTCTTACTAATACGATGGGAATGTGGTCTCCTTTCCTTCAACCGTTTTACAAATGTGTTCCTTTCAGGGTATCTCAAATTATATTTATATCCATTAGCGGACAGTATTCTAATTCTATTTTCAGCAGCTTAGTGTTCTTTGACAATTTTGGCAAATTTTACATCAGATATAAGACGCTTTCCCGCAGGACGGTAGCAAACAAGACTTATAAGTATCCAGAAAACTGTAGTATCTTTCAGGCGGACGTTCTAAGGACCTTGAGGGCCTTGTAAGAAATAGTAAGAGGCAACATTGCTAGGGCCTCGGAAGTCTCTATATATGTGGAGAGCCAGGCGGCTCTTAAGGCCTTAATGGCCTGTAATTGTAGAAGAGCTCTTAGAGAAGTCTTAGAGGCTGCGCTGGATATAGCGTCACTGCAAAATTACCGGCAAGGAGTTGGCCGATGAGCTGGCGATACTGGTCTCAAAAATGGAGGGTCATGGCAGTTTAAAGGCGAATAGGCCTCCGATGGGCTTGCATTTTGGAAGGATCGGGGAATTGGTTCTGAGCGGAACTAATAGGGTCTGGAGGAATCGAACGGATTGCCGGGTATTACGTAGGCTGTTGCCGGTGCTTAGGGATTCGGATTCGCTGCTGGGCAGAAGTAGGGTCTGCATTAGGACCATTGTATTGTCATCGGCCACTGTTTGATAGGCAGGATTGCGATAAGGATGAGATCTGATTTGACGGATATGTGCGAACTGTGTGAGAACCCGGAGGAGCTGGGGACAGTGAAGCACATTTTGTGTCACTGTTGCAGACTGAAAAACCGCAGGCTAAGGTGGGTCGGCAGTAAAGTCATGGGCATGTGGCTCTAGAATCTGACGAGATTCTTAATGAGAATGACCTGGGTGCGTAAGAAGGTACTGGGCGCATGTATGGCATGTACGGAAGGGTTGTTCGTTTTCTTTCTTTTCTCCATTCTTTAGTTTTCTTTCTCTTTTCCAATAACAAAGACATCACAATGAACCATATTGGTCTCTGGATGAGGTTGTGAAGCTTACTTTGCACCAGCCTTTAGGCTTAACTAACCTAATCCACCTTGCTTAAGTAATAATTACTAGTTCAAGATTATTAATAATTATTCTATTATTTTCAGGAATTTTTTATAGTCTCTGACTATTATTATCTTGTCTTGGAATAGGATTTTCTGAAACTTGTCGAAACTTCTGATTAGTTTTAATAGTTTTTGGCTTGAATCCAGCGTCAAAGTAATTTTATTATTTTGGTTTTTAAAACTTTGCAAATTAAGGTTCTAGTAATTTTTCGAAATATTTAAAAACTAATTATGCTAAAAAATTGTTAAAGAAACATCGAAACAAACAAATATTGAAATAACGTTAAAACATCGTACATTTCACATTTTTTTATATTTTCTTTAAGCTTAAACCATATTTCGAGCAGAAGCTTAAAAGTGTTCATTGTTTTGCCAATGTTTACATAATGGCCAATCTTTATAAATCAATTTTTGTTTAAACATAAATGCTTGCAAATGCTCAAAGCATCCATATTGCAAAAGAAAAAAATAGTGAACTTATATTTCTCACAGAAATCTCGAAAAATCTATAATTGTTTTGTAAAAAGTCTTATTATGGAAAACTGAAATAACATAGTAGAATTTTCAAAACTGTTTCCAAAACTGTGTTGTTACCCACTGTATTCTGAAAACTCTTCCATACGTATGTATATTTTAAATTTTATAAAACAAAGTAAGGAAAATATACTTTGTATTCCTATTCGAGTTGAAATAAAAAAACTCGTTTATACGTGTTGAAAAAAAATTTGAAATATACCACAGTGTAAATCTCTTAAGATTTATTTTAATCATCAAGAAAGATCGGTTAGAAATAAGCTTTCAATGCCAAATATCGCCATAAATTTCAGCTTTTCTTTTAATTTGCTATTTTTGTCTGCGAATCTAAAGAACGCGTGTTGTAAAAATGAATGAATGAATAAAGAATATTTTTGAATATGATAATCATATCAAACAGGCAATAAATAGTCATTTGAAGAAATAAATATATATTTTTATAAAAGGTTAAGAGGCATCTGTCTTACAAAGCCGCTAAGTACATTCAATTTATCATTTATGAACATTTAAGACATTTTTTTCTCTAAATTAAAGATATCATGCTCTCTATGCTATTAGCTTTAATCAAAGAATATAGAATCTACTACAATACAGTTTTTATACTCAAAAAATGAGGTGCAAGATTTTTTATATTTCCATTTTATTCGTTTTTAATAGACAATCATAAAATGTTTACTGTTATTTTTATTAAATTATACGTATTTTCAAAGTGCTTTTAAATAAAATATACAATGCTTAAGATGGCAAAGAAAGCAAGAATCCATATTTACTAAAATGAATAATAAAGAGAATTCTCATTCAAAGAATAACAAAATATGTAAAATATTTGTTCATTGCCTCATTATTCTAATAAGTTTCATAAGAAACTGTTAATCTGTTAACAAACTTTCTAAGATCAAAACGCTTTTGGTGCCAAGTTTACGATTATTACGAAGACACTATAAGAATACGAATGAGCTTGAATTTATTAATTGACTCTATTCACTTTATTCTGTTAATTTAATAGCATTTGTTATTTAACTGTAATATTTTGACATCTTCTTTAAAATGATTACATTTGATTCAAATAAGAAAAACGTTTTGTTTACATATATTATAAAGTTTGTGATCTGAGAAAATATTTTTTTAAATATTTCTAGTTTCTATTTGTGTAGAAATGATATTGGAAAACATTTTTTAAAGTCATGTTGAAAAACTATGAGATTGCCCCACAGTTTCAGAGCATACAAAACAAAAACAGATGGAAAAAGTATATTTTAAATATGGAAGCTTCGAAATAGCCTTCAAAATTGCTTTTTTTAAATAAATAACTTAATAAAAAGTAAAATTAAAAAGATCTCCATATATTTGAAAAACAAATACCTTTAAAAACATCTCCATTTAAACAAGTATATTAACTTTTAGGAAAGTATCTTTTTTAATTTTTTTTAATATGATGCTTATCATTCGCAACGCGTGTATGTACATATGTATGTGTCTTAAGTTTTTCGTTTTCGTTACAACTCTCCGCATAATAAGAAACATAACGGATTCAAATGACTGCTTTTTCATTGGATTGTATTGATTATTTATATATTTTCGTATTGTGTAAATATTAACATATTTTATCTGATTTTAATCATAAATGCAGTTACACTGCATTTCTTATACAATAAAGATTCACAACGCAGCTGATTTGTATTGTTTTCTTAGTCTGCATCAATATATTCTATTAAATTGAAAGAAGAAATAATTTCTTGTTATTATTTTCTTTTTAAAACAAATTATATCGTTTTCTTCTATTTTATATTGAAATGCATAACTGTATGTCCAAATAGCTTGAGACTGTTCCATACATTAGCTTTTTTTATTATTTCAAATATCTGTGTAGAACAGTTATTTGACCGTATTAAAATGTTTCGTTTCTGATTGATTTTGTTTTTATTTTTTCTTCGAGTATTTATTGAACTCCAGCTTAAGTTAATATTTATTAGTTTATGGCTCATTTGAATTCGAATAAATAATTCGACTATTTTATATACTTTTTTCTTACATTCAAATCAATAAGAATGTTTTTTTTTTATTTATTATCACGAGCATAAAAAAAACCACAAATACATGATGTTTTTCAAAAGAATAAAAGCTGGTAAAATAAAAAATAGAAATTTTCGTGTAATAATAACAATATCAAGTTTTTATTACAAAAGACTTTAATTTGATTTAAAATTCTAGATAGCATTTGTTGCTTGTTGCGGTTTGCTTGTAAGATTTGGAATTTGCTTTACGTATGAAACAATGATGAGATAATTTTCTTATCTCTCCTTTGAACCATAAATTTATGTTGTGATTTATAAATTATTGCTTTTGGTAGTTGGTTAGGAATATTCAAATGAAATTATATCAACAACATCATGTTCTTTTAATAAATAAATCACTACTGAATTTTTTTTATTTCTGTTATCTTTATTTCTATGCTGCTGAAAAAATTTTACGGGTTTTCCATAAAATATTATGGATGATGTTTATACTGCTGTTGATTTTCGCTTCTTTTATTCTAATGTCTGACATTTATTATCAATTAATAACATTAACAAGTGACGGCTGAAAAACATAGTAATGCGTATTACGTTAACGCTTCTGTAACGAGTGTAAATTTATATAAGTTGTATAAATTGAAGTGGTTGTTAATGATTTATTTATCAATAAAGTAGAAATTTTTCTTATATGTCATAAACTTTTTTTATATAAAGTCAATGTTCTATATACTTTTTTATCCTCAAAATTGCAATCTTGTCAAGAACACTTATTGTGATTTTTTATAAATATTAAAAAAACGATATTATCACGGTGGCGGCTTCAATTTGTTACAGATAAGAAGTGCGCCACTGCATTTTCTAAATTACTGTAGTCAGTCACTTCTGTTTAACCCTGGATTACTAACCCTATTTTTTAAACGGTGTAACTAATAGTCATCGATTTGATGATGTTTTTTTAATTCGGCTAATATGTTGAATTAAAAGACATGTTTAAGCTTTATTGACTCAAAGTACAGTTTATTTTATTAAATAACTTATTCAAATCATACAAAAAAAATATGTAACAGCAATACTCATCGAAACGGTGAACAGTAGCACTCCATGGCTAAAATGTAACAGCAGTATCATATTTATGATTGACTATTAAATTTTTCCAATTATTATGGCAAGCGTAACCGTGGTGGTCATTTGACTGATAGTGTTTTCCTTCATTAATAACATGCCCTTCTCTTGACAATTAAGTAATCATCCGATCTTTTTGGAAAATCCCACAAAAAGGTACGATTTTTTTCCAACTTCTGAATAACTGCCGAATATTTGATTAATTATCATCAATTATTCATATAGATTTTGGTTTTTTTTGTCAAAATTCTCATTTTATGTCATTGAAAATTTTTCTTATTGCCAAAATTACACATATTTAAATTTACGCTGCTTTTCTTTATAATAGGATTAAAAAAAACTCAGAGCAAATAACAACTTATATTCAATGAATATTTGCATAAATAGCATAAATCTAACATGAGCATTTTTCGAAAAATATTTCATTGAGGTTAATAACTTTATAATAAATAATATGAGCTGAACAATATGTTTGTTTAAAAAAAAAAAATTAAAAAATTCTGAGTGTTTAGCCTGAAACCTGCACAATGCCAGTTATAATTAAAATCATAATTCTTATTTTTCAGCCAAACAGACTGTAACACATAAATTTTATTTTTACTTGAAATAAATAATCATGAAATTTTAGGATTTATTATTTAAAAAAAATAAATATAATCTTCCAGCAACTTTGACTTTTTGAACTCATAAATAGAAAAACAAAAGCATGTTGTATATGAAATAATTTTTATTTTTTATTAAAAAAAGCTAAGAATTAAGGTTTAAGGTTTAATTTTATGGAGCCTTAATATAAATCATTGATAGTTTTTATGCACCAGAGAAAAACAAAAGAAAACTTTGAACTAAAATATAATATCCTGATTGAAACAAAAGCCAAACAGTAACATACTTACAATAATTTGTTACAATAATCACTAAATATAAAATAATGCAGAAAAATTACGTTCTTTAAGAAAATGAAATCAATTAAGAAAACGAAATCGTTTCAGACTATTTATGCACAAATTTTTTCCTTTTGAATTGAAGCGTAATCCAATAGTTTCATTAGTTTCCGTATATAATTTTCAATTGAAATTTCATATTTTGCAATTGTTGTATTCAATATATTCGGAACTTTAACTTGCCAATATAATTTATAAGCGATAAGTCAGGTTAGTCCAATTGTGTTCATAATTTAATGAATCTCGATTCAAAAACAAGAACAGATTTATTAAACGTAAATTAAAAATGGATTTTTAATAATAGCAATACTATATTTTTAACCTCATTAGCACTTTAAATTATAAAAAATTACATAGAATTATATGGCAAGTTGTACAAAATTAGTGAAATTGAAATATGAAAAGTTAATTTTTCATTTTGGATGTTCCGGTAGAAAATTTGTATATGTATTGAATATTGAAATTCAAACGTAAAAAAAGAATGCAGAATATAAAAATTTAAACTGGTATGATTTCAATTGAATTTCACTACAAACTGAAATGTAGAACATACCAGTGTAACTTAAAAAATTGTTCTATATATGGCATTAATATTTGAAAATTATTTCGAGCATATGGCCACCGAGGTTGTTCTTGATGAAGCGCATTCTGGACGTCCAGTTTTTCGAATATTGCTGGCCGTATATCACGAATATCAGGAACAAAGTTGGCCTGAAAGCCATTAACTGTTGCTCGTTTATCAGCATAAATCAGTTATGTGTCTCCCCACAGGATATAAGCGCTAGGCGTAAAATCACATGAACTTGGAGGCCAATTCACAGGTCCACTTCTCGAAATTAACTTAACGCCAAATTTTGATTTCAATAACTCGATGGTTGCGGTTGCCGCATGGCACGTACCGCAAAACCCTTGAAATCACATTCCGCCTGCATTAATGCCATTTAAATTTTCAAACAAAAATTCATTGATCAAAAAAGCCTCATCGCTGAGCACGTCGCATCTTTTTCCAACTGCTCTAGAGGTCAATCGATGGAATTGGATTGGATCGACCAATATGATGGGTCTCGTGGCTTTAATTCCTACACCAAATGGATATTAAATGGGTGTTGGCCAAGATCTTTGCGCAAAATTTTCCACGGTCAGAGTCTAAGTTCCTGCAATCGATGACGAATCGTTAAATTTGGATCTTCTTCCACACTTTCGCTTACAGCGGCGCTATTCCCTTATACAGGAATATTGGTATTCTTTGACTCGTTGGTGTTATTGCGTCATTTAGAGAGTGAGTGGTATAAAAGCAACCCTGAGTTCGACGGCCGGCTGACTCAGCCACAAAACTCGCGAAGTTGTCGCTGAAGCGTTGTTCAAGCGTCAATCTATTCGTTACAATATGCAAGAGTATACTGATCATAAATGTCAAAAAGCGAGCGCATTATGACAGTTAACCCCTTCGAAAGTTCTATCGATCTGAAAAAATACTCTTTATATATTTAAATATTATGGTATGAGATTCCTCTTAAAGCTGTTTTCTGTGTAGAATTAACTGAGTCCCTTATGTCAGCCTTTTCAAGATTTTTGTACTTATAACTTTAGCTTACAGGTAGCACGTTTTAAAATATATATAACATGTTTTTTATTATATGGCTTCCAAATTTGTGGGGGCTCCCACGTAAAAAAAATCATGCAGTCTTGTAAGCGGAATTATTCTTTCTCTCCCTTTCATTTTTTACGAGGTCATAACAATTTGTAAACTATTAGTTGCATCATTGTAAAATTAAATTTCATGGGCTATAAAAGCTGAATAATTTTATTTATGAACTATAACTAACAGTTTTACGTTGGTTCAATATATTAAACACATCCATTCACATTCAATGTTGTGGCTTTAAAAGAGTCATAGTTGTTAAACTGTTACTAAATACTGACAGTTTGACTGGTTATAACACATAATATTAACTCATAATTTGGGTTCTTGTTACCATGCTGATAGAATATAAATTTAAGGCTGAATCACATGAAGAATAAAGTTGTGACTGTCTTAAGTCTTTTCCTGTGAATAGGTACACAGAAAAAAGTTTGTACATAAATAGTATGACATGATTTCATAAATCTTGTTAATACAAAAAAGGATGCTTTTATCTTTGAGTTCAAGAAGTCAAAGTTGCTTGAAAACATTTAAGTACATATGAAATAAATAGAATATCAATGTATTACAGTGTAAAAGGAAGATGGGCAGGCTCCATGTGCAATACTCACAGTTTAAAAAATAAATTTTTTTCGTCAATGTTCAGTTCATATTATTTATTAAAAAATTTCTAATCTAGATGAAAAATGCTTTTGGCGGAAAAAGTCATGTCAGATTCATACTATTAATGTAAAAATTCATTAGAGATAAGTATTTTTTTCTGTATTTGCATACAATAAAAAAACTTGTAATTGATGATTAAAAAGTAAAATTTTGATGCGGTACTCCGATTCTCAATAATATCAATTCAGTGAATCCCTTCTGCATTTCACATCCTGGGTTATGGTGAACATGTTTTTCTCAACTGTTGGTAAGAACATCTTGGACTTGGTTCCAAATGACAATTACTCACAAAAGTCTTGACCCATTTACCCTTATGCTAAACTTTGTAGAAAGTTTGCGCATCCTTCAGAAATATAGCAGCTGCACAGTATTTCTTAAGTTTAAAAGAATTCCCATATATGCAAAACAAATAATAACTGTTTTCACATTTTTCCCGAATAAAACAAAACTGTAATGAACATACGTATGCAATTCTTATATCTTTCAAATCTGATCAACTTTCTACTTCAACTTCACTAATTTGAAGAGAAAAAATTTTATTATTCATAAACATAAACATAAACATGTATATTTACTCTTGACACTCTCATTGTTTATTTTATGTTTTTACCTGAACCAATACTTACATAAGTGAAAGAGCGTGTATGTTTTTAGCAGTTGTAGTGGTGTCAACTTTAGTAGTCTTTTATTCTTTTAATATTGAACCGATTTAATCAATATATATCGGGTCACTAAAGCTCAACAATGTCTACCATTTCGTAAAAGAATAAAGAAAATTGGTTGGCAAGCAAAGACGAAAAAGGGATTTAAAAATTGTATTTTCCTATTTTTGTATATAATAGATCATATTGATTAAACTAAAAGAAAGAACTTAATTTAATTCCATTCTGATTAAAGTAAAACATTTAAATTATGATTGTGTCAATCATATTTTTTTCTCTTTACCTGCTATGAACGTTATAGAGAAGAGAGAGAGAAAGGGGGAGATATTACTTTATTATTTTAACAATTCTTGCCTCAAAGCTATCATTTTCCAGAATATCAAATAGAAGTTGTGAACATACATATTAAGAAGTTAAGAAATGATTCAATCTCGATTTTTCTCTGTCCAAATACACACAACTCGATTAACATTGTAGTTCAGGGAAGTTCAAAATAATATTAACAGAAGTTAATCTAACAGTAATTGTTAAGTGAATTGTGGAAAATAATTAAAACAAAAGCAACAATAAGAATAACTTTTACAGCATGAAATTAATGTTGTTGAAATACAATTATTTTATTATTTTAATAATGCTGGTAAAACAATAAAACTGTACGAGTACAAACGCAACAAACAATGAGGAATTCTCAAAAAAGCAACGGGAAAAAAACCACCACTGCTTCTGGGCATTATGGTGCAGCGTAACAAAGTTTTTATCATCACTTGGTTCAAACTCCCTTTTTGTGTGTTGCTTTTGGAGTCTGTTATAGGGCTTGGATGATTTTGTTGTTGTTTTGTTTTTCAATTCTCTTTTATTCCTAATCGTGTATCTAAGCGAATGAATGATTCGCTAATTAATTATTCACTTGCAATTATATTTTGCATCGCGTGTGCAACGTTCTAAATCTGTGCATATAAAACATTATTCCTCTTTTCTTTTTAAACATCGCGCTTGAACAAAAATTAATTATAATTCAAATATGATTACACTGAGAATACTAAAATGTATGTATGTTGCTGAAAAAACTTAAACTAATTTCTTATACAAGGTGTCCACCTCCCGTTTGCATTTTAAAGGACTTCAAAGTTTAAAAAATTCGTTTAAACTATATTTTCTATCCTAAATTGTTTTTTAGAGAACATATTTCTTGTCTTGCCTGGCCTTCGGCCTTACTGAAGTAATTTTCTTTTCGGTATGTCGACGAATAGTGGCTTGGCTAAATAAATATTTTTTTTATCGCATAGATTTTTCTTTTAGTGCATTTTTTAGCCAAGTATCGGCCAACATTTTATTATTAGATTAATATTTACTTTTCATGATACTTTTTTTGGTTTATATTATTTTTATATTCAATTTTATATAAAATATATTATTTTTATATTCAATTTTATACTGCATTTTGTTTAGTTTTGTTACACTTGAAGTATTTTATAAATCAAATAAAAAAACTTTGTTTGTCTGGCAAAGTTATACTGCTCATGTGGCGGCGGCACATAATTGATGATAAAATTAAAATTTGGTTTAAAAAAAGAATTCAAACACTGTTGTTGTTAGAAAAAATGTTAATTTGCAAATGCAATGAAATAAATTTGAATATTTTTTTGCTAAAGAAATCAGTGGTTTGAAGAAGCAACTAGTTTAAGAAAATGCAAATTATTTGTTTGGAAGTTAAGTAAATAAAAAGAAAACTGGAGTAAAGTTCCTAGTTTCAAACTAGTTAAGTTCTTAAGTTTTACTCCAATTTCACAATTTTTATACAACTTGTTACAAATTCTACATTACAAATTCTACATTACAAATTGTACATTTTATTTTTTTAATCTGCAAAGAAATTAAGGTGTTTTCAAGTAAAAGAAAAACTAGCGGAGAAAAATACAAAAAGGTTATTTTGCATTTTATTAAAACAAAAGAAAACCCCTATTGCCCAAATAAACATTAAGCATTAAGTAAAATAATAAAAAAGTAGAACATTTCAAGTGTTTTGTTTGTGCTGGAAGAATAACAAACAACTGTAAACAATAATCAGCCGAAATGTATTATTATAACGAAATTGCCCAAGATACTTTTGTAGTTGCTGTTCACCTTTTGTGAAGTGTTTCATTTTTGTTAATTTTATGGTCAACATTTTAAATTCATTCAGTTATTCAATTACTGGCTGCTCTGTCGTTTAGACTTTTATTCAGTTTTTCATTCAGTTCGCTGCTTTTCTACTAGTTTATCTTGGATTTGTAAGTAGTTCATTCATAAAAAATTTTTGCGGTGCAAGCATTTTTTTATGTACAAATTAATGTTTTTTTAACTGAGTTTTAACTACTGTTTGTTTTTTGCGCTATAGTCGGTAAAAAAGAAATTCTTCAACTCACAACCTATTTTTGGAGTTGTATGTCAATAGAGTTTACATAGTTTAGAGTTGAAATGTTCTTTTCAATTTCTTTGAAAAATATTTGCATAACGCGTCTGTACGACTATTCTTGTATTTTTTAAATGTCATTTTTAAAATGGCAAAAAAAATTATTTAACAATATTTGAAGTTTTGAGTATCAATAATTAACAAAACTTAAGAAAATTAAGAAGATAATAATATTCAATTAAAATTTATTAATTTCTAAATGAAATCTAATAAATATTTTATCGATTTCTTCTTTAAAAAGTTTGACGTTTTGCTGCAAAACAACGTGAACTTACAGCTGCCTGTGCAAAGTTTGATAAATTTATTAAAATTAATATTGTAGATTACAATGGCTGTGAAATGAACATACATAAAAATAGACATACAAAGAAACATACATACAAACATGTATACAAATTTTATATTTTAAATATATATTTTTTTAATTATTTTCCTAAATATCCTGACATTTCCTAAAAGGACTTTTGCCACATATAAAATTTATAATTCTTGATCGGTAGATTTTTATTGTTGTTGTCCTTGTGTACTATCTTATTCACTTGCCGTGCTGTTTTTGGTTCTTAGAAAATATTTCACTTGAATAAAAATGTCACACTTTTATTCATGATGTGATAATTATTTAATAAAAGTTACCATTTTACTCAAAAAGAGACATTTTAAAATATTTCCACCTGAAATAGGATAAAAATCACAAGAGAAAAAATTTCCAAAATGGACTTTCTTAAGAAAATAATTCGAAGTTATCAAAAATATCTCAATTAAAAAGAAATTTGCTAAAGTTAGTTTGGAGCGCGGGCCAAACTAAAAATAATAGAATTCAATACTTGGATATTTCCACTTCTATCACAAAAAATGCCGACAATTTATATCTGGTTCTTTCAAAGCCAAAATTACTTTTCAGAAAATTTATTATTTGATACAATAAACTTTCTCAGAGAAATTCGTTCTTTACCAACTAGAAAAATTAACTTTAATTCTCTTATTCAAATAATTTTTATTGCTTTTTCGAGACAGCTTTATACAACATATTTCACAATATTTTTACGTTTAATGCTGTTTGCTTTATATCACTTTTTTTGTCTCTTTTGACACAAAATTTAACTTGCTACCCAGGTTGTGACTAATTTGAGTCAAAAAGAATATATTGTTTTTTTGGGTGTCTTTTATCTCAACCTTTCTAAATGGCTCTTTATTTATTTGTCACAGTTAATTAAACTATTTTATATCAAAGCGTCAGAATAGGTAAAAGAATTAGCCCAAGCACATTTTTTTGCATTTGTTGCAATGCAATACAGTTTGTTTACGATACCTTTTGTAAATTTTTTCAAATAAAAGATAAGAAAGGAAAAGTTCTTGAAAACATAATTAAAGGATTAAGTGTAGTACTATATGTTAGGACAAAATTTATTTGAAATTTTTTCAACTTTCAAATATTCGTAAAAAAATGGAGAAAGTTTATACTACACAAAAAGAACTAAAACTTGGTTTCAATTATAAGCACTTCATAACTAATTAAAATAATTAAATTTATATTAATCGAGATTGCCTCGATATCGTTTTTAAAAGATTTAAAAAACTTTTGTTTGTTGAGGGTTTTTAGCTAGTCTATATACATGCATTTCATTTGTGCTAAAGCCAAATCATCAGTAGACCTTAAACCTTATTTTTAAATGTTTTAAACCTCTTTACTTATACAAGAACTTTTAAAAACTCAATGAGAGTTATAAAAATTACAATAATATAAGCATAGTAGGCTTTGAAACTTATTCAAAAATCCCAACAAACAAATTATTATATTCGATATGAATCTATTTTATTTTCTTTATAACCTTTATACAATTAGACGCCCTTTGGGTGACAATAAAAGTATTTAATAAGGCAAAACAGAAAATAAAATCTTAACTAGGTAATTATAAAATTTATATAAATTTGACCGCCACCTTCAACGTATATCTATTTTTGTTGCATTCATTCAAACAGAAGAAACTACCTAATTACTTGTATCCTTCTCCATGGAAAAAACAATAAACTAAGTAAAGTTGCATACAAACATGCACATTAAAAAAACCTTATTACTTATATACATATGTATGTACCCTACAAGAAATGTCAATAGCGAAAGTGTACTAACTTACTATTGACACAGTCAGCAGTACTAGTGAATTATAATACCCCAGACAATGCTATTTACTATAGACACTTAACATGTGGGTGTCATTGAAAATCCACCACTGACATTGGTACTATTGACTAGGTGGTTCTTTTGGGACCATATGTAGACATTGAAACCAGTGATTTACCAGTACATTTTAGTAATTCTAGTCTACAATTTGGGTACTTTTCTGAAGTACATGTCAATAATGAAAATGTAAATTTTATTAACTTCTGGAGTTTAATTAAAAAATAAAAGACTTAATGGCGCAATTCAATTGAAAATTATAGGTACTAACAACAAGCTACTAACTCATTTCAGCCTTTTTATAGCTTTTTTATAGTGACAATAACGCCAAATAGCCACCAAAATAGTGGACAGAAGTGGTGACTTGGGGACACATGCCCCCAGGTTTCCTTCAGCGTAGATACTCTTAAACACTCTCATCGTTTTGCTTAAACCAATTCTTAGATAAGTAAATGCGTGTACGTGTGTATTTTTAGCATTTGTAGTGGTGTCACCTTTATGAGCCTTTTATTCCTTTATTACTGAACCGATTTAAATAATATATAATCGGGTCACTAAGGCTCAACAATGTTTACAACTTGGCAAAAGAATGAACTAAATCGGTTGGCAAACAAAGGAGAAAAAGGGATCTAAAAATTTGCCTTTGCCTATATATATATATAGATTATTATTTTCCTGAAAAAGCTACCCATTGTTGTAGCGAAATTTTGGGGGAAAAACTTGCTTAATGAATGACACGTTTTGTATTAAATGATCTCAAGCTAAATATATAAAACTAATGATAATTACTTGAAGTTTTTGATCAAATGATTAATTAACTCATTCAGGAAATTTATTGAAACCAATTTTAGCTTTTGATAAATTGGTTTTATTGAAATTTTGCAGCTAAATTTTTTTCTTTAATTTTCTACAGCTAAATTTTCTACAGGTAAAATCAAACCAAGAACGCTGATGAGATGGTGCAGCGACCTCGAAATCAGTACTGACCAGTTCTGCTGGTCTGATGAATAAATTGTTTCAAATAATAATAAAATAATGAATTTATCCCAAAAACGATTTCTTAAAAATTAAGAAAAAATGGTTAAACTCAGATTTGGGCTCAAGCCAAAAATTTCATTTCTATATAAACCTTAAACAGTTCAACAATTAAGTATAAATATTAACTAGTAAAAGAAAATGTTGAATGAATACGTTTTAGTATATAATTTTTCGACCTTTATATTACTCTTTATATTATCCTTTAAATTTATTTTACTCAATATTTCGTTACCCTTTGGGCAACTTCTTAAGGAGTAAATATGTAAATTTAATTTATGTTATGAGTATTTTAAAAAGATACCTTTTTAAAATTTTTATTTGTTTTAATAAAAAAAGTCATTTAAATTTAATTTATAGCTCAATTCTAACGTTATCATATGTATATCGTTAAAAACCGACTATTCGAACCTGTTATTCAAACCAGGTTTTTTAAGGAAATTAGAAAACCGGCTTTTTAAAAATTACAATTTTTTCAAATTATTTGAAACCGATTTTTTGAACACGCCGAATATTTATTCGCTAAGTCTAGTGCTCATGCTCATTATGAAATATTTAGTAAGCTTTAAAAACATTTAACAACAGATATAAAAAAGCATTTCAAATTGTTTATTTAATATTGTAAAATATTCCAATTAAAAAATAACAACATATCGTCATATAAAATGCAAAATAACGTAAAATCACTTTTCATATGTTTACAGGAGAAACAAAAAACTGTATAATATTGAGTTATTGAAATCATATTTTCACGGTCTTTAGCGCTTTCTAGCAAATTTTGACCAAAAGGACAACAGCGTATTTTTGATGTAAATAGTTTGCAAAACGTTTTTTTTTGTTTGATAAAATCATTCACTTGATGATACGTTATTTTGAATTTGGGTCATAACTTTTTTGTTTTTAGTATTATTCTTTAAATTAAGCTTGAGGTCACTTTTTTTATAAAAATCATCCAAATTTATTTTATTTCGATATTTTGTTACCCTTTAGGTAACTTCTTCAGGAGGAAACAAATTAATAAACAATTTAAATAACAACAATTAACAAATTATTAGTCAACAATTTCTTTTTTCGTTTTGGTTTAAAAAATTATTTAAGAAGCTTGAAATTTGCAAACATATGTAATATGATGTAGTAAATCGTAATCAATAAAAAAATTAAATTTTTATTTTTTGATGATACGTTGTTTTGCATTTTAGGTGACGATATATAATAATAAAAATTATAGCAAACTATTTAGTTAATATGGTTATTGACACCTTTTGTATCACTCTCGACATTTAAATAATACTTTATTTAATTACTAAGTTTTTAAATCTTTTAAATACCAAAGTTAAAGTAATTAAGTTTTAATGCTAAATAGTTAAATTTGCATTAAGTTTTTAGCGAAAGTCGTGTGTCGTCATGTCGTCATTGTTAATGGTACAGATAAAATATCTTATACGAAAAAAACAGCGAAAACATCATTTGTTAAGAAAAAAATAAAATATTCAATTAATTTTTAAATTCAAATTAATTTTTTTACAAAAAACTAAGGGACCGAAAGAAAGAAATTTGAAATAAGAAAGAAATTTGCATTCGAACATTTGTTATGAAAACTAAAACAAACAGTTGTTGGAAAACTTTGAAAAAAATGAAACATTGCTTTAAGTTAAATATGCCAAGGAATTAAAAATAAAAATTATGTCACGATAAAAGGCGAATATGACCAAGAATAAGAACTTAAAATTCTACATGTAATATTGCATAAAAAATATGTCCGAAAGAAGCCGGTAATAGCGACTTTTTTGTAGAGTAAAGTTTTTTTTTTGATATATCTTACAAGCCTACTTAAGTATGGCATATTTGTTCGCGATGTCCCTCTTAGGAGCATTTTCTGTTAAACTATTGTTTTGTCGTTATTTTTCCTTAAATTGCTATTTTTTGCAATCTGAAATGGAACTGAAAGGAACATTTAAATAACTTAAACACTTTTTTTAGTTACATTCCTTATAACTTGGTAAAGGGTAAGTAGATTTGTCATTGTTACATATACAGTCAGTAAAATATATTTTTTATAATATTTATTCAGTTTTAATTTTCTTTTTACGTGAATCTAATTTTTCTCGAGCTATAGGTCAACTTTTTTATAAAAAAAGTTTATAAAATTTTATTAGTTAACCGATATTTCGCCACATATAATATTTCCCTGAAGAAGCCACACAAGGATGTGGCGAAATATCGGTTAACTAATAAAATTTTATAAACGTTTTTTTATAAAAAATTGACCTATAGCTCGAGAAAAATTAGATTCATTTAAAAAAAGGTCGAAAAAATATATAAGAATAATTTTCTTTTTACTTTATTGTTATTATATATTATTTTATTTACCTTACTTTATTTTGCATCATTTAATTTTTTTATATTATTTTTTATTTTATTTTTTTTATTTTATTCATATATTTTTTATTTTATTTATATTTGTTTTTACTTCATTTTTTTATGTTATTTTTTTATTATTTTATTCTAACTGAACTTAGTTTTAGTAAATGCGATTAATTGAATTAATTAGTTAAATTTCATTTTACTTTTTAATTCAATTTAAATTTGCTTATTTATATCATTTCATTTAATTTTTCATATTTGTTTTATGCAATTTATATTGTTATTTTTTTACTGTTTCTAATATTGCTTAGCTTATTTTGATCGGATTCAATATAATTGGATTATATAAATTTTTTTTATTTTTTATTTAATTATATTTTATTTAATTTATATATATATATATATATATATATATATATATATATATATATATATATATATATATATATATATATATATATAATTTTATTTAATTTATTTTGCTTTACTTTGTTTGATAATACTCTTTATTTTATGTTATTTTATTTTACTTTACTTTATTTTATTTTATTTATTCAAGTTTAACTTAATTTTATTTAATTAAATCAATTTTTAATTTTATTTTATTCTACATATTTTTTATTTTAATTAAATATATTTAATATTATTTTTTTGTTTTGTTTTGTTTTATTTCATTTAATTTGATTTTTTACTTTATTTTATATTATTTTTTGTTGACTAGTTTTATTTTATATTGTTTTGTGTTGTTTTATATTACTTTTTGTTTATTCATTTTATTTTATTTCTTTAAGTAGTGTCCTGGATGCACTAACTGTCCAAATATTATTTAAAAATATTGAAATATTGAAATTGGTTATGGAGGGATAAACGCAGCAACTTCCTGTACACATTTCGCTATTGCCAAAGCAGATCATTAGGGAGTGAACCTTTGCTTTAGCAACAGTGAAATGCGCACAGGAACTAGTTACGTTTAACATTCCATAATCAATTTCAATGAATTTTTAAATAATATTTGGGACACTTAGTGCATATAAAGTGCATCTGGAACACTAATTAAAGAAATTTAAAAATTCCCATAAAAATTTAACTTATTTTATTTTATGTTGTTTTGTTTCATTTTATTTTTATTTTATTTCATTTCATATCATTTAAATTTTAGCCTTTTAGTTCTATTTTATGCTTTATTTTATTTTTCTATTTTAATTTATTTAATTCTATTTCACTCTATTTTATTTTATACTTTATCTTATGTATGTTTTGTTTTTGTCTTCAGCTTGATTTATTTTATATATTTTTAATTTTTTTCTCTTATTTTCTTAAGTTTTTTAAATTTTATTTTTATAATAAAAATGTAAACCGTTAGATTTTGTTTTTGAAAACAATTTTTTATGCATATTTAATATTTTTTTGAAGCATGTTAAGATTTTTAAATTTACAATACAATTTAGAACTCTTTTATGAAACTAATTCATAAAATTTTGAAATTTACCTGAAACACCTTAACAAAAAATAAAAATTAAATAAAAAAAAATATCTACAAAGTCGAATTACAAAGAAAATTACTCACCTTGTTTGAAACATTAAGAAGCAAATGTTAAATTCAGCCACATTTTGTTTAAAGATTTTGTTACTTTTTTATTTCTTCATTTCGTTTAGTTCAGTTGTGGTAGTTTTTGAGTAAAACTTTTCAGTTCATGCTAATTTTTTAGTTACTTTTTTTCTTTCGTATGTTTTTTTTTATAATTCACTTGTAACTGTTGCACTCGTATGATTATTGTTTAATATTGCTGTTGTTTTTGTAACAATTGTATGTAGTTTAGAATAAGTTGTTGTTGTAATCGTATGCTGCTTAAACGAGTGCTTGTAGTGTTCAACAAACTTTAAGAGAGGTGTAATATTTTTTAATGTTGCACAAAAAAAAATTAAAAAAAAAAATTAACAAAACAATTGCCCTTTTATTAGCAGTTGTAGATAAAAAAGAAACAAAACAATTGAAGCAGCGGTAAGTTGTGTCTGTATGTCTAGTGCTTGCAACAGACACGCAAACACGCTATCGCGTTTTCGGTCTATAGTATTTTTTAGCTGTTTTATTTTTTTTCAGCTGCGTTTGATATGCAACTTTCAGCAAAAGAGCCACAAAAACAGCAAAGTGTGATAGTGTGGAGTGGAATTAACGAAGAAGAAATTGTTTGTTGTTAGTTTTTTTTTCATTTTTTTTATCTCAAATGCGGAAACATAAGCACAGTTATGATTATCAAGCTATAATCACAGATACATACAGCCACACACGTGTAAACATATGTGTGTGTATACATTAGGGTCGCCTTCTGTTATGTGAATAAGAAGCAGTATTGAAATTCCGGCTCTCAACCCCCAGCAATAACAATATGGCAGAAAATCTTTTTTTTACATATTCTTCGTATTTTCAACAAATTCCTTAAAAGATGCCATCAATTATTATGTTGTCTGCTAGTCCTATTCTCGCAAAAATTTTAAACTTCTAGCTCGACTAAAATTCAATTGAAATTCTTCGATTAGGACTATTTTTACAACAGAAGTCGATTTGCTTTGCATGGAATGCAGTCAATGAAAAAATATATATTAAAATAGCAGCCTCGCCGGTAGCCATATTAATCATCTGACATATTTGCCAATTATTATTTTCTATTCAAATATTGTGTTACTGCTACGTTTTTCTATTTTAGCAATCCGAATTCTTAATTTATTTTGAACACAAAGAAAATAGTGTTTTCAAAAAGTTTCCCAAAAGCAATAAAATAATAAATAAATATTAAAAAGCTGTTTCAAAACTTTTTGAAATTCTCGGAAATAAAACATCGAGACATGTCTCGAATAATAAATTTAACAAATATTAAAAAAAATGTAGTTTTTCACGTAAGAAATAAATTGTTGTAAAAACTTTTTCCTAGATTTAGAAATGTAAAAATTCTAGACATAACGAATAAATGCTTTTTACATATTTAAAAGTAATATTCCTAAAACTCAGTTTATTTGTTTATGGTACTACTGTTCTATTTATTAAAAAAAATCATTAATCATATAAACGGAATTTAAATACCATTTTTTTAAGTCCTAAGAAATTCTCCCTTTATATATGTATCATGACAAGCTATAGCAATTTAGATTTTGCATCAGTCAGGCTTAAAACGAATTATTTGTGGTTAAAAAAAATTATGTAAAACAAACTAACCTTTTTTTCAGGACTCTAGTCTCTCAAAAACATTTTTATTTTCATACATACATACTCGTATATGCAAGTAGTTATGTTAGTGTGGCTATACGAATGTTTCTACTCGTTAAATCCGAAAGACGCTCTAGGGCTACCCTAATGTATATATATACACACTCATACAGTTAATTTTTTATCTATTTCTTTTTGTTTGAATTTAATTTATTTGTTTTTTTTACTTAATTTTTTGATTCTGGATTTAGTTTTAATTATATTTTTATAAAATATGCAAAATTTATATGTATGGGAAACAATTTACAGGAGTTGAATGCACCGCTACCAGTTGGGAAAAAATTTAGCCTTTACTTTAGAGTTTTCAGGCTTTTAGTGGGCTTAAGTAGGCTCAACAATTTTCACCTTATGATTCAGTGCTCTTTTTGAATGATTTCATGTACATTTTCGGTTTTGTAAGTTAATAACTGATTAATTTATTAAGCCATTATTGTTTTCAACATATTTTTTTAACAATTTGGTTTCAAAGATTTAAAATATATGGATAGACAGATTAATTTTCGAAAAATAATTTTGAACCTCCTATTTGCCACGTTAAAAAATCAAAAGTATTTTACGTAATTTTAATTGATATCCATTAATCCGGCTTGAATTCCAGGACAAAATTTTAAAAATTTAGTCAATATATTTTTAAATATTATTGTTAACAGAGGAATAAAGAAAACCTAATTGCACTTGCAGAATGAAACAAAGCTCTTGATATTTTTATCTTTCCGCATCCGGCTGTAAAAAAGTTGAGCGCTTATGATAATGATGCAGCGACCGTCTAAAACAGTACTGCTCCATTCTGCTAGTGCAATAAGCTTTTTCTTATTCCTTTTTCAAAAAAAAATAATTACAAAAAAATTTTAATATTAGGTGAAGTTTCCAAACTTAGTCATCGAATTCAAGGAAGATTGATAACTCAAAATTATTTTATTTAAATTAATTTTTGAAAATTTTAACAGCAATTGTTTTGCGTATTTTACCTTTTGTTTTGAAAGAGAAATGCAATTAGTGAAGCCTTCTTGACTCGCCTGTAGAAACAGCCAGGGCCTAAGCTACATGCGGCTTTCTCTTACGGGGACTCTTATAAGAGAGCAATTTTCACCTTTAAGTGGATCTTTAGAAACTTAGAAAAAGTTTATAACTTCGTTCTTCATTTATTTTAATTAAGCAAAACATTGTTCTTCAGTTTTTTCAAAAACAAACACAAAGTGCTTGATCGTTTTGGCCTGTCTGCAGAAACACCCAGCGTCTTGGCAGACATCAAATGTGGGGCTCCCAGACGAACAGTCTAACGCACTATCTATTAGTCTCTAGGGACACATACTCTACAACTAATATACTCATTTTTAAATATACTAAATTATAAGTTAAATTAAGCTTTTATTCCATATGAGATTATAAGTTAAAATAAGATGAGCTGAAAGTCATTTAACTATAACTTCCGGAACAATTTTACAGCTAATTGGAACTTAGAAACCCAGTATCCTGCTACTTCCTTCTTGGATACTACTATTTATGTCGACTTAAGCACTTATGCACTTCTGCCTTTTTGCCATAGAATTAATGCACAACTATAAGCTCAGTCTTACGTTACACAGTCAACAGAGTTTGAGTAATATTTATTTTAATCTTGTCATATATTTTAATAGACAAAAACTTTTCCCAATTATAGTTTACACATATTCTACACAGGTTTTAGGACTGGCCTACTGAAAAATATCTTTCTATAAGAGCAATAATATTGGGATATGCTTTGGGATATCTTTTTTTTATTAGACCTGTTTCGATTAGTTTTATCTTTTCCAAGAATCATTTAAGGTTTAAAAATTTCTAATATACTTGCAATAGATGCACAACTTTATATGAATTAACGCATGTATATCACAAAAATATATAAAACTCTGAAGCCATGCTTAAGATGTAACTCCAAAGGAATAGATTAAATGGTGCAGCAGGTGGTGGTTCGATCCGATATAAAGAACATAAACGAGAATATTTTCAAAATCAATGAACTCATATTCACTATAAGACCATTAAAATGCATGTGTAGTACCACTTACCAAGAAGGGTATTTAGCCTGTGAATATTTTTAAATAGATACTGCTAAAAGCATTGGCAAACATAAATAAACACGAGGATTCCCAAAGAAATGTCTACTTTTTGTCACATACATTATCCTCTTTAATTGCTAATACATCTTTTAAAGCCTTTAGATATTTTTTCTTTTCTTTTATTAAATGTAATTTGAAATTAATTGATGCTAATTTATCCCTTGTGCCTTTGGAATATTGTCTCATATCCAATAATAATCACAGCTACTAATTAATTTCCTTGGAAATGCCAATATGTTTAAGTTTTTGTCATAAACATTTTCAAAAGCAACGCCTGAATTCACTTTTTCAATTCACATCTGGTGTAGGTAATTGTACGCAAAGCACCAGCCAAATTTGATGCATTAAAAGGCTTTTCGAAACACGAATACGAAAAAACGGTACTGTTTTTGAAATTTTTGTATTCTAAATGAAAAATGCAATGCCAACAAGAGCATTTATAATTTAGCATTTCAAACTTTAACAGGGTAACAACAACCGGCTGCGATTTACAAGGACTTACACATTCTTTGCCGAGAATCGAAATGTATCATATTTTCACGAACTAAAGTGATTTTTCAAAAGACCTACAGCTTGCCAGGAATTATTCCGATTTTCGAATTAACGGGGAACGAATTATAACGATTATACTCTTCACAAAAAGTTTTAGTAAAACAAAAAACAAAATTGTTTCTGAAATTTATTTATAATTATTTAAAAATAAAATTGCTTGTTGCAATTTAATTTTGTTTTTAAATCCACTTAATGGTTGCAGTTCATTACTTTAATTTTTTAAATAGAGCCGCTGTTATTTATTTATTACTTTATTACACAATAAAAGATAATTAATTAAACAGTTTTGAAAAATAATCCAATTGACTTTTTTGAAAATTCTTTATTTTTATTTTATCATTAAAAAAGTGTTTTATTAATTATATATTACATCCCAATTAAATGTTATCTTCTTTTATTTATTTTTCTATGCATTTTGATCTACACATCAGTTATAGTTTTGAATTTAAAAACTTTCTATAGTTTGAATATTTGTTTTTCAGTTTAAGTTTTATAAACTTTTTTTTACATTAATATTTTATTTTGTACAAATAATTTTTCATTTCATAATTCGAAGTTACATTTTGTTAGTTTTGAAACATTTTTTATTAAAAAATTTTCTATATTCACAAAAGCGATTTATAAATTTAGTTTTCTCTAGTTATGTGCAATAAATATCCTTTATGATCCTTTACATACTTTTTTAACATTATATTATTTATCGCAAAATTTTCACTTTTTAGATTCTGTTTTTAATTTGCGTGAACATTTTTTAAATAAATTATTCTTTATTACATTTTTCTAAGCACTTTTAGTTAATATTATTTTACTTTTTTTTGGTGTAACTGATTACTATCGGGTTTCTTTTCCTGCGTATTCACGCGCTTTTTATGACCATCAAGGTCGCCGTTAGTAAACTGAATGCTCGTCTAGCATGCAGGTTTCTTCTTCATTGGTCTATCTTTCAAATTGCCACCAATAAGAGTTTCTTCTTGTAAGCAAATCACAAACACACATACACACACAAGCTTAGTGAATAAACTTGGCCATACCGATTTCAAACGAAACAAAAAACGCATTTTAGCTCGCCTTAATGCTACAAAAACAAACAATCTTGTCCGTTTGTCTTTATGTCTAGCAACATCATTTGACGATTTGCAACGAAGCTTAAGAAATGGTTACTCGAACACACACTTACTTACACATACTCTCTCAGCTAAAACTAACGTTATTCAAACGAAGCTGTTAAACATTAAGCTGCTCATAGAAATAGAAGAAAATTAGAAAAAAATGTTGTCAGCAGGTGTTTTTATGACTTCGTTGTGTGCCTGTTTTCTTAAGTTTTCTCTTAAAGAAGAGAAAGTCTTAGCTTTTATTTTATTCGTAGATTAATAATGAAATTACATCACACTGTGTTGACTTTCTTCGGTTGTTTTACTGGCTTCTAAGAGAAAAGTTTAGGCTTGTAAGAGTTTTCTAATAAAGTTCTGTTAAGTTAACATGCTGATGTTTAATGTTTACAGTGATGACTTAGGGGCGAAATTATTAGACTATTAACTAGTCCATAAATTAGCATATGTTTGGAATATAAATTAGTTTATGCTTAAGTGAGAGTGGATATTATTGTACGTTTGCCTTGAAATGAACAATGAAATCATAGGTAATTGTTAATGTAAATATAGAAGATGTAAATATAGAGATTCTAATATCTGGTTCTGCTTTTTGAAACACCCTTGAACACATTGTAATGATGAATCGCCCCTGGAAATCTGTTAATCTTTATATTTTAGATTTAACATTTTAACCCTCTAATGTGAATCTCTGTTGCAGTCTTTTGGAAAAAGTGGCAGCTATGTATATAGCGGTTCGAAATATGCTACGAAAATATTTGTCATACAGTTCTGTTAAGGGCTTTAGAGCCAACAAAGCTCAAAGACCAAGTACTAGAACACCATATACAAATCAAAACTTAAAACGTCTGAATACGTAAGAAATGAATCCTTTAACAAGTTTTAAATTTTGAATTATTTTTGGACCTAAATTTGCTTTTGAGCCTTATGGCTTTTTCTTTTCTGAAAAAAGGTAATATTTCTTTAACTTTTTATCAAAGCAATTGCTATTCAAAGTTTTCCTAACACAAAAATTTTGCCTCGTAAGTGCTGATATAATAATTTCTAATAAAGTCACTATTTAAAGAAATCATTATTATGCAAGTTTTCAATAAAAAGAGCAAAGAATGTTGCAATTTTATCTAGAAAAGAAAACTTCACCAGTTTAATTAAAAACATTGTAAAATTTTATGAAAAATGTGAAAAAATTGCAATCGCTATTTAAGAATATTTTTTTTAATTTGTAGGAAAGGGGCAAAAACACCAATACATAGAGAAGGAAAGTGCTCAATAAAAAATAGTTCTCTTAAAATAATACTATAACTTTTCAAAGCTCAATATTTAAAAAAATAAATAAATAAATAAAAATTGTAGTCTAATTAAAATCATGTGTTTTGAAATTATTGTATGAGAATTTATATGACATTCACACCAGATCAACTCTAGTACTTACGAGATTTCGAGCAAAATCTTGTTAATTTTGACTAGATTTTCCATACAAAACAAAACCTACTTCGTCACTAGAGGTTGACAAAATTTAATTAGTCACTAGATTTTGACAAAATCTACTCAAAATCTCGTAGTACTTAATGATGCAACTATGGTCTTTCCTCAATTGTACTACGAAATACTACGAAATACAATTGTTTGAAGGGTGTGCTCGCTAGCTGTTTCTCACTTGAATGATGATTTCTGTATGGAGTTTGATATATAAAATGAATATTTCAATCAACTGTTTTTGCATGAATTCTTTGAAGGGTGTTCTCGACTGATGTTTCTCACTTGAATGTTGATTTTCGAATGGAATTTGACATTTGAAAATAAAAATCAACTGTTTTTACATGGATACAAAATCTTGGAAAATGTCGCGAATATCTCGGTGTAAACGGTATAGATTTTGAAAGAGATTTCAAATGAAATCTACTTGATTTTCGTCTGGTATATATGCCATATTTGTTTTAATTTACAATGTACATTAATAACATTTATCAAAATTAAAAGAAATAGTACCTGGATTAGGTTTTTCATTCAGAATAATGAGCACCCAAAGAAATATATTTAAGGTTTAAGGAATGCAATGATATGCCAATTCGGCTCATTATCAACATCCAACAGAATTAAGTAAGTTAACGAAATTAAATTAACAGGTGTAGATGCGAGCTTGGAATATTTTATTCAGGAATAATTGGACGCGACAATTTCACCAAATCCAATGATTATTTGGGCAATTAAATAAAAGTATTTTTTTTTGTATTTCTTTAGGCTAAAAGTCGCGCACTTTATATATTTTGATATCAACACTGTATGAAATATCTTTCTGCGTTTCGGATTTCTGGGAATCGGAAAAAATATTGTTATGCTATTGGGTATCCTAAAATATCTTTATTATTTTTGGATAGCCATTATATATTTTCAGGAAAACACAGCAAAAAGAAAAAAATAAAGAAATTTAGAACTGATATTTTTAATATATAAATTACAAAATAACATGAGTTAATTTAGAAATAAGACCACCGACTAATAAGACCAAGAATCTTCAAATGTAAGCTTTTGTTCTTATTCACAATCACCATTTATAAACACAATAATTTTTTGATGTCATGTTTGACAGTGCAGTTACAAAAATTGGCTCAAATTAAGCAATATGAAGACCTCATTAATCGGCTTGGTTCAGAAATATATATTTACCAATATCAATTCGATCTAATTGGTAGTGCACACAATAAAGTGACATTTCAAAACCTCCAACGCACTAATCGAGTAGTTTCATAGGGAGTACTTAAATTTAAAAACATAATTTTTATACTAATAAACTTATAAACTTATTTGTTTTTTATGGATGTTATTCTAATTTTTAGCAACTATTCAATACATTGTTAATAACATTTATGTTACAAATGTAAGTTGTTCATGATTAAATTAGAAACCAATCAGAAACATTAAATTTCTCATTTTTGTGAATTTTCACCTACATAAATATGTTCTGGTTGCAGTTTTTAGCACATTTTTATTCCCGGCATAATCAAAAAACAATTCACAGGGAATTCAAAATCGTTTTATTTCCAGGTAATTTTTGTTCAAACGCTTGCTGAGAATGAAATAATACTCTTGATATAAAGACCAACTAAAATAAAATTGATATAAAAAAAATGTTTATATTTATTTTCTAGAAACATTTAAAAAAGTTGAAACTCTACTAATGATTTTGCACAAGCATTTTGTTGGTGCAGACTATATCAACCCACAACAAATTTAAACTCTTTACAACGCCATAAAGGAGCAGCAAAAGCTCTTCTAACCAATTCATACACTATTTAATTTTTAATATAGAGGATAATAAAAATGAAAGATTTTGTTTTTAAATTAAATAATATTATATATTTTGGTATGTTATGGCTTTATTGGAAATAACAAATATTCCCACTATTTATGGAAAACGATTTCATTCATGTGTATTGAAAGCATCGACCATTAGCGGCACTCCACAGACAATAGTCTAAAAAGGTCAATATTTGCCAAAGTGACTCAACAGTAAGGCGACCCATTTCGATCCACGGATATAATACAAACTAATAGTCAATATTTCGGATGGAAAAAATCAATCAGTGTCATAACAACATTGGCTATGAAAAAAATACTTTTATATGAACCATCCGGGATTCAGTGATTGAATGCTTTGTTTTCTATTGCTACCTTCTGAAGTGATTCAAAGCAGTCATAACACGTTGGCGGAAAAGTCGGCATATGTCGTCGATAAATTTAGCAAACTGCATATGCCGACGCGAAATGCCTTATAAATATTGAAATATAATTTAAACGACTCTTTAAAAATCATTTTATTTTCATATAAGAAGTTTTCAATGACAATACAAACCAATTATAAAAGATTTTTCCAAGCTTTAGAACCTAAAGCTTGGAAAAATCTTTTATAATTATTAAAAAAAAAGGTCGAAAAAATAAGAGAATATTATGACAATACAAACCGTTATCAAATATAGTTTCAAAAAGCTTATATCTTTAGAAACGACCCTTCACTTGATAACAATTAATTTCTACTGTCCGCCAATGTGTTAAGTAATCCTGCATCTGAATTATCATGAAAAGTAGATTTTAGAGCTACTTAGCTATTGGAAACAAGAGATTAACGTAAATACACGCGGTGATAACTTGAATCTCCCTCTAAAATACCGTGAACACAGCATGCCTCAAGCTTTTGTTTTTTTTCGACTTCTTTTTATTTCTCATAAGATTTAGTTTTTAATTTTTCTTCCGCCAATCATTAATCTAAAGCAAAAGCAAATATGAATTACTCTGTCTCTCAGTTAACTATTCATGAAAATTGAACGTGGCACCTTGAACTTATGCAGTTCTGATGACTACAATTCTGTAGAACAGTTCTTACAATAATGCCATGTTTTCACAAACTGCTTGTCTGTAACAGGTTGTGGTAATTACTAACAATATCACACATACCTTATCTCTTGTACCTCGTAGTGAATCCCCCTTTCTTTTGAAACAACTGACTCAATGATGGTTGTAAATAATCCTACAAAAGTAAATTTAAACGCATTTCTAAAGCTGAAATATAAATAAGGCTCAGTAATATTTATGAAGCATAAAAACAAAATTTTAATTCTCCACAGTTTTTGAAAATTTAATTATAAACGAAATTGTATTACCAATTGACTTAGCCCATCTTAAAAGTTTTCTTAAGAAATAATATAATTTATTAAAGTGCTTTAGTAGTGTGTTTCATAATGCATATTTTAATTAAACTTATAATAAAGAAATTATAAGCTTAGAAGAAAATTAGAGATTAACTTCAAAAACTAATGTGTGCATTCGCACTTATTCTTCAGATTGCTGCAGCTGTATAAATAAAACTTATCCTTTTTTTATCGATTTATGAAAAATGCACAATTCTATTTTTTGTACTTGTGAAGCAGTTTTTATTCAGCTAAGACATATTTGAAGACATGATGCTAAAAACAAAGAAGCTGTGCTTAGAACTTTTAACGTCATTTCCCTTCATTTTCAGTGTGTCGCCAATACGCAGTTTGCACGCTTTTCTCTTAAGTCTTTTGTTTATGGTATTCCATTTAAATAAAATTCAATTCAATTTCTTTAATCATACTAAATATTATTTAACAATTTAGTTACTTGCAGTACTTTGTAATTTTTAGTAAATTCTTTCATTTTGCACGATTGGCATTGTGATATTGAAGATTTTTATAAATTAGCAGAACAGAGATAAGAAAGAGTTAGTTTCTCGAATATATCTTTTAAAAAAAGACGATATTTGTTTATGGGCTTGTGAACAGACAAATTTCTTGTATCGTCATTTTGTTGTATTTTAAATGTCAATTCGAATAACTGAGTGGGTTTCACACAAATTGTTCACTCAATTCTAGAAACAGCACAATAAACTCATTCACGACAGCAGGCTAGACGGGTACAAGGCTACAAATTTCTCTGGCTTTTTCAAAAATTTGCAACTTTTTGCGAAATTTCGCGTTTTTTGCAATGTGGGTTACTTTGTCTATTTTTTATTGTTTCATCGACTTTTAAATGATATTAAACATTTTAATTTTCTCAATGATTGAAAGTTATTGCGAATTTTCGTCATTTTCATAGTTTTTTTGCGAGTTTTTCAGACTTCCTGCATTTCTATCTCGTTTAAGGAGGTTTTACGTCTTTTTCTAAGTTTTGCAACTTTTGTCGGAATTCCGCGTGACTTTTAACAAATTTTTCAGCATAAATATGCTGGTTCAACATATCGTCTAAACTTAGCTTTACAAATAGAATTTTTCCATACCTATCCTCAACATAACCATTTATAAAACATATAAAATTGAAACGTATAATTATAACACACTTTTGTATGCAAATTACCAACAACAAAAATACGGCAATGTATAATTAAACGATTACACAACATATACGAAGTTAACAGGAGCTTGTGAATTGAACAATTAAAAACAAAAATAAAATACGAAAGATTGTTTTGTTTTCAATATGAATTCTGACTCACAATTTTGTTTTCATTTTATAAAAACAGGCAGAATAACTTAATAATTTTTTGTTAATAATCTATTTTCCTCAACTTTTGTAAGGTTTTCGCATTTGTGACTCTCGTTCTTTTTTAAAGTGCTTAATGCTTAAAGGGTCACACCAAATATTGAAATTCTTACCGCAATTTATTAATTACAATATACTTTTTTAAAAAAAAAAACCTTTTATTTTCTACAAACAATGCGTTGCTCAACAAATTTAACAGTCCTTTGCGGCCAAGCCGGAGGAGATAGAAAAATAAAATGATGACAAACTTTTTATTGATGTTTGCGAAGCGGCTTAAGTCTGGTTTTAAATGGCTCAACTCTAATGTCTTAATACTTTTTTAAACTTATTGTGCCATTTATGTAAAGATATTTTCCAAATTACGCCGTTAGCAAGCGACATAATAATGCGTGATTGGAAAAGAAATTCATATATGCTGATAGACAATCAAAAATAAATTATAATTAGCGTTGCTTCCTTTTTGCTGGTTCAACAATCCTGTTTACCACTAAGTTCTATATTTCATTTATTTTTTTATAAGATTTGTGCGTAAAGTAATTTTTTATTTATTTATTTATTCGAAAGAAACGTTTTTGTTTTTCGTTATACATAAAAATACATTGATGAGTTGACAAGGAACATGTAAAAACATTAAAACAAACTCAACAACACATTACCACTTTCTGGTTGTAGTTCTTATTTCTTTTGCCGCTTGCATTAGGCATGAGTGTGCAATTTGGTATAAACAAATGCCGGTTTATATGGGGTGTTCCGTAACGCTATCATTAATTAATCTTGGTTGTTGAAATTTAATGCACATGAGAATAGTAAGAAGTGTTCTAGTGTTTAAATGATTGTTAGGAAATCAGCTAAATTGTTGTTGTCTTTAAGGAGGATGTGTCAAAGATTGTTGATAATAAGTTGAACAAGAAGTAAGAACATTTTAGTTTTAAAAACTACAGTTGAACCTCGGTTATCTGGGCCTCTATTAACCCGCTACATCTAGTAACCGGCATGATCCCAGCTTTGTTCTACAACCTCTATTACCCCCTATTTCGCCTTTATCATTTGTGCTTTTTTATCCATGCTTTACATCTATTATGCGTGCAACAACAACTGAATTCAAATTCGGTACTTCCAATTTTTCATTATGTCCTCATGTCTATTTGTTATATTTTTTTCATTACACAAATAAAGTTTGACCTGATAACATCTTACAACTCTTGATTTTTGTTATGGCTCGTTCAAGTTGTAAGTCATCAAAAAGAGCCAGAAAAATTATTTCCATTATAGACAAAACGGCTTTAATTTATGATTCGATCGGTGGCTTAAACGCTCCGAAAATCCAAAAGTTGACTTCGCAACAAGTGAATATTTCAAATAAATGGAAATTTGTACTACAAATAAAAATGTATATACGAATATATTTTAGACACTTAGTTAAATGTACAAAAAAATTTCATGTTACGGATTTTTTGTGTTTTGATATCTATTAACCGTGTTTATCGATTATCCATGCTAAGCCTGTTGAAAGCCTTGGAAAATGTTAACACTAATTAATTTCAACTTTTACGGCAGAACAGAAATAACGTTGTTTTTTGGGAGCCGCTACACTCCCATCATCCGTGTTCATGTGTGTTTCCATGTATCCGCCACTGCTGGTCTCACGAAATATGTACAAGAAAAAAGAATTTGATAGAAATCTTTTGATTCACGATATCAGGACATTGTGCACTAATAGAGTGTGATAAGAATGCTTCTATCGTAAAGTAAAGCACAAAACTTAAACCACTTTTAAAAGTTCAGTGGATGCTTTAAGCCCTATTAAAGATGTAGTCAGGACTCAAGTTTCCCTTTAGCCGAAAAACGTTGTTATTGAGAAAGTCAAGTTTTAAAAAATTTAAAAACAAAATCTTTTTATTTTTTATGGGAATTGCTAAAATGTATTTTGTTTTTTAATTTAGTATTTTATATACTTAGTAAAATGTTCAGTAAAATATTAATGGATTTATTAAAAACACATTAAATTAAGTGTTGAGGCAAACACACCATGCATTATTAATGATAAAACGTGCCCTATTGGAAGGTAAGCAATTTCTTCTATCGCTGGAAATTTAAGAACAAAAAAAAAAACAACAGAATGACAGAGTAACAATCCAAACAAAGCAATTTGCAACTAAATATTTATATAAATAGTATTCAAGTGTTCTCTATATGATAACTTACCTTTTTAATTACTTAATATTTCGTTAGCAGCGAAGAGTATTTAAATTTTAATCGAAATAGGCATTAATATTTTTTTTAAGTTTAAATTTGTGAATAGGCAACAGTTTAAATTACACAAGAACAACGTAATAAAATACTTACCGTTTCAAAGAGAAAATATTCGTTAGGGCCTTTGTGAACTTTGTGTGAATGAAAACATCTTTACTTTCACAAAAAATAACTGTCGATAGAATATTAAAAAAATAATAATTTTCAAATCAGCATGTTGTGAAACTTAATAGACATACATATTAGCATTGTTTGTCATATCTCCCAGAGCGTTTAAATGCATTAAGAAACTAGAAAACAAAAGACTTAAGAACAAAACCCATACTCCATATTAAAATATTTAACCCAAATTGATAATTTTTATGGGTTTCAGATTGAACAGCAATTTAAAGAAAAAGTTCCAAAATATCTTCTTTAGAATGAATCCCCCCCAAAAAAAAACATTTATATTATGTTACACGCATGCAGTCGAGTTTAAATGTTGCATGCTGTTATTGCAGCGAGTGCATTGTTTTAGACATTTTTGATATTTAAGCATGTCGCTTATATTGATTTTCATTCAAGTGTTGGTATGTATGTTATCGTTTGTTTATTCGTATTTCTAACAGTATGTACCAGTTTAAAACAAAGTTGTTGTTGATTTTTTATATTTTTTTTTTTGTTTGCTTTGCTCTAATTTATGCGAAAATTCCGTTGTTTTAACCAGTCCGTCAATGATGCTCACCAGGTCAGCCAGCTATCCAGCTTTTATTTCTGAAATTTGAAATGAAAAAAAAAATGTTGCATAGCATTGCATCCGAATTGTTGCTATTGTGCAGCAATGATTGTCGATGTCGATAGTGTAAGTATTATGTTGCTGCTATTGCTTCAGCTGTTGTTGATGTTTTCAAGTGATGCTTCTGTTGTCTTGGCCCATTATCAGATCAATCTTCATTTTCTTTCTTTCTTCGACTTGTTTGGATTTATTCTGGTTGTTGTTATTAAATAAATACAGCTTGATGGGCTAAGCATTGTTCCTAGTGATGCTTAGTGGTTTGTTGTTGTGCCGTTGAGTTTGCCTGTTTTATTTATTAGTTGGTTGGATTGGCGACTTTAATGTCATATCGCATGCCTATTGTTGCTTTCATTCAATTATAAACTGATATATTCTTTCAGTCAGCAAATCAGCCAGCCATCCATCCGTCCATCTATTCTATTCCGTATATTTGATATTTGTGTGCGTGTACTTGTACTTGTTTCGTCGACTATTTATTGTATGATCAATAAAAATAATGGCAACAACGGTTATTAACTGTTAAAAGTGTAAACTGTTTTTTATTGTTCTTGTGCTGTCATTTTTTTCATTTAATCAAACGACAATTGTTTTCAAATCGATTTATACGTACGTGTTATTTGTATCCCCTTCTTTTCTATTTTAATGGTATTTTATATGTAATTTCACATTTAAGTCAATTATTTAATTGTTATTTTTTTATAATTTTTATTACATTTTAAAATACATACTCAAATTAATGATTTTCTAGCTCTTAATATATCAGTTTATTAACGGTTTTAAAATATACTTACGCGTAGTTTTACCACTTGTCTTCTTCATTGGAGTTTCTTAAATGAAGATAATGCATTTCAATTAAACGTAGTCATCATAAACGGAGTTTTTCATTTGTTTTTAATATTTCAAATTTGGTTCTAAGCTTATTTAAGCCTTGTTCTTAAGCTTAAGAAATGCTTGAGATGAAATTCTTTGAGAAAGCCTGGTAGGAAAACAATTCTATAGTCTCTATTCTTGCTTTTTATTTGAATCTAGACATGGTACCCATCTTGCTTTTAGAAACATTAGTTGCGTCACCTGGCTTCAAACACACCTCAGAAGGATTTGATCGCAAAAAGCATATGTTTCCACTTTGGTGATTTGGCAAAGCCGAATATAGTACAACTCAATATCTCAATAATTAAAGAAATTTGTTTATTTCCTGTAACCACACCAGCTAGTGACTCAAGTGTGGTCCCCTGTGGCGCGTATCTATGTTCTTCAACAATAGAAATTAAAATGATCAATTAATCTAATATTGATGGTTTAAATTTAAAAAAGTTCCTTCAATTCGTAGTATTAAACGAAAAAATTGTAATATTTTTTTTATTTACAAAGCATTTTTTTATATTTGATAAACTTATCATTATTTTAATAAGCAAACTTCATTAAAATACAAAAGAGTACTTTTAAATACAAATATGCGAAATTGCCTCCCATGGTGTTTGAGCAATTTTAAGTTCTGTTTTAACAATGATATTTTCTGCTTATCTGCTTTATACTTATTATGATCATTTTTTATTGCTTGAATCATGTGTTCTTATGATGCATAAAGTCAAGAGTTCAGATATTGAAAACAACAAACTAAAAACGACTTTATTTTCTTTTAATTTAAAACTTAAAGTAAACGTTTTTATTTTATTTCCACAATCACTCAGAGGATGACCTTAACTAACAAAACTTCATGAGGGTGGGAGAGTTCTGCTAAATTGAAAGTTGCCGGTAAAAACTTCACTTAGCCAATCGACCATAAATATTTGTACGCTTAAATAAAAAACGTTTTGAACAAATCCCTTAATTTTATATACAGCACATTTTACTATACTAAATTATCAAAACATTCCAGATTGAGCTACAAAGCATCAAAAAAGCTTACTATTATACAACCCATCCTTCTTTCTAAATAGATATTTTATAAATAATTCTCAATATCATTAACAATACTTATAAATAATCGTTCTTTCTATGTTACCCAGACGCTACGCCACAGTTATGTCATCGTTTCAATTTGATCATTGGAAAAACAACATGCAATTATCCATTAAGCTTTTTAACACAAAATCTCTTTTTAACACAATAATTTCCTGTCTTTAAGAAAAAAAATATTGTTGACCAAAAAACCACAAATAACTATATTTTTCTCTAGTCACTGACTACAATAAGTACATGGTCTGACAGCGAATGGAACAAAAAGTATGAATAAGAAACCATAAGTTCTTTTCAAGACTGCCTACATGCCACCACACTCTTAAATGGCCACTATACAACTGATAGATATATGATCAGCACAGTAAGTGCCATTTATCAGCCATCTAATAATGCTGGCCTAAAAAATATTTAAATATACCATTTTCAATGTCTCCTATGAGCATGGAACAGAAAATATATAAAAAAAATGAAACTGAAACAGAAACCTGGTTATGAACACAAATTACTGCAATGATTGTAATAAATTTGTTGTTTTCGACAACTAAGAGTGCTCAGCCAATTCACTGATCAGTGATCAGCGATCAGCGCGTGGCATAAAATATTCGTTTAAAGTGTGCTTTAACCGCATACCGCAATGTTTGCTAACGGCCAGAACAATAATACCAATAACAACATATTAAATATGTGGTTAAGCAGAGTTAAAGACATCATCGTTTTTATGCAATATGTAATTTTTTTGTTCTCCTTCTAAAAGTTATACTGAAATTTATAAAATGTAAACTACATAAGAAGTCATTATAAACACATTTGGTCGAAACGAATTTTAGATGCCCTTCGCAGTCTGTAATCTTAAAGTTCGGCATAAGTTCATAGCAAGAGCTTCAGTGATTCCATGATAACATAACTGAGAATGTAAAGATGTGCCGACAAAAGTGATCAATTTGGTAAAAAAATGGATCACTTACGAGAACCAATTAAGTGTCAATATAAATATCAGGACTAGTGTCCGCCAGGGCAGTGTTCTCTCGTCTCTACTTTTCAACATAACGATTGACACAAACAATAACACGGCTGACAAACAATAACACCGGTATTACGTGGCGCCTCCGAGATACACTTGGAGACCTAAATTATACAGATGATATATACATATATTCTGGCACACAAACACTTCCATACCGCAACACAACTTCACCACCTGAGCAAGTGTGCCGCTAAATCAAGCCTCAGGATTAACATTGCGAAAACCAAGCTAATGGGCATTAATACCGACTCAGCTCTTTCTGCTACCTAGGAAGTATAATTTCCATTAAGAGTGGAGCACATGATGGTATACAATGCCGCATCACAAAGGGTAGAACATCCTTTGGATTGCTGAATAAAGTCTGGCGATCAGCATTATAAACCGGTATCTACGGTGAGCCTTACGCATATTCTGGCGTAACACGATATCAAACGTCACATTGTGGGCAACAATAGACCAACCACCAATAAAAATCGAAATTCGATGACGTAAATGAATCGGGCACACGTTGAAGAAGGCCCCCGACAACATCACTCGAACTGTGCTTGACTGGAATCTACAGGTTCAAGTATTCAAGTTCGAGTATTTCGAAGTAAATTTGTAAATATGTAAATAAATACATTCGGCTTCACTTAAATTTAGCTAGTGCCTGCCAGAGAATCATATAATTTCTTCATATAAAAATGAAGCGTTGAAATTTCCGCTTTCTTATGATTGAACCAGTTTTAAGTTGTATCGAACAAATGACGGGAATTCCTGCCATAACGGGAATATTCGCAATTAATTTTTCGATAATTAATTTAGCTGGTTCTGAAAAATTTCGGGAATTCCTTGAAAATTTTGAATTAAACTTTAGCGAAAATTCCCATCATTAGTTTATTTAAAGAGAAGTAAATGACAGAAATTCAGCCGAATATGTTAAATAAAAAATATAATTTATAAAATTTCTTTACAAGCCATAGATTTTTTAGTAGCAAAGCACAGTGACTCCAATTGGGAAAAAGGGTAATAAACCCGTATCTTTAAAAGTTGCGCACCGATTGCAAAACAATATATGGAAAAATTATAGAAGAGGGCCCAAACTTCAAAAATCTTGAAATTTGGTGCAAACTGTTAAAGCACACGATGGGCTACAGGATGTCAAAGTTGATTACTACGGGAATGGAAAACCTATGTTTTACTTAGGAGCTACGGGAGTTAAATAATAATATCTGAGAATCCGAAACTTGCACACACAATAATATTCTTGACAATAAAAGCCAAGAAACCTGCTCTATAAAATAAAAAATATTCAAAAATATACTAAAATGTTTGACTTCCCAACTCTTTATGATCTCAAGTTTCTTCAATTGTTTACTTTGATATGAAAATCTAAAATTATTGACAATGAAAATAGAACCATTAAGAATAAAACTTTTGAAATTCTTCGGAAATGTGTCACAAAGCCTCAATTATCTCTGAGACCGCTCACTCACGCAGTTATTAGTATTTAAATGTTTTTCGTTAACTTGCTGCAAATAGTGAGATATATTTAAATACTTCTAGTAAATCCAGCAAGATGTCGATAATAAAAATAACAACTTGTAATAAGACAACTATCAAAGAAAACACTACACTCTACTTGTTGGCATTTTCCCTCCTTATCTTGCTTGTTTGCCATACTCTTTATGTTTATATAAGTTTATTTTTTTTTCTTATTTTATAACAAATATAATCGATATCGTATAATTCCCAATCTCTCGCATAATACCCAATTGTAATATGAACTAGTTTTCATGGACAATTTAAATATTTTTAATGCTGTATTCCTGTCTTCTTTTTTTTTGCATAACATTTTTTACGCAATATTATGAGTATTTTCTCTTACAGCCATAAGCGTTCCTAGATTTCTTTTAGCAGTGGAAAAACGTATTAAAATCATAACAGAAATAGAAAAAAAATCATGCGAAGTCGTTTTACAGAAGTTTGTCTAACACAAGTGCTAGCAAAAACAAAAGTCAACGATTTTTTATTTCCATTGTAGATTATATTTAAGGAAAGTTTTTGCAAAATAAATTTCCCCAGAAAATGTTTCTTCTTTATTGTTTTGGGTGTGTTTTTTTTTCTATGCAAGTTGTGTTTATCAAATATTTCCATCATGTTTGTTTTGCGTTTGCAGGCACACGTGTCTATTCATCTAACTGTAAATAAATCGGAAAATTGCTAGTTTTATTAGTAATGGATCCATGAAGTCATGTAAATATCCAAAATTTTTATTTTATCTTTTTATTTTCACATGATGACTGCTGTTGTTGTGATTGAAAATGTTTTGAAGAAACATGTTTAAATAATGATAAATGTTGTATTTTACATCCTGTCCAAATGCGAAACAATCAACAGTCGTTTCGGAAAATAATAATAAAAAAACTGCAAATTACACTCGAAGAATTCATAATAATAAATCAATAAATTCTCAATTTTTAAATGCAGAGTATTTTGTATTTTCTTCTCTTGACAAAAAAATATTTTGCAAATGGTTTTACAAACAGACACCATAAAAAGAAGGGACATTATTCAGGTAAGCGCTAATCTCAGCATATTTTATTTAAGTTGTATAATTAGGATGCTAAATAATTTTATTAATTCTATCAAGTAAATGCCGCTGTATGAATTAATCTAATTTTAATATGCATTTTAGCATCTACGATATCTATATTAATAATAAGCAAACACGTTTTTTTAAGAGTCCTTTTACGGCCGTAATACTAAATCGATTTTGGAAATATTTATGTGTTTTTAAACGGAATTTTTCATTTAAAATCGGTATGATATTCAGGGAGCTACAAGCGTTTAAAGTTTCTACTAACACATGCACTATTATGCACCATAAATGCATGAAAAATAAACAAAGTGATGAATTTGCTTTTGCATAGAAATGAGACAGAGTTTTGAGTTGTTTATTTAGAATGTCTTTTGTTTTCGTATTTTATTGTATGTATTTAAGTAAATGTTTAATATTAATTTCTAGACTGCGGTCGATTGAGTTTACCGCGGGATACACTAGTATAATGATAGTACGTTAATAATACTGGCCCGAAGCTCCTTATAGGAACAACAGGAATTAATGACAAATGTTGTTAGAGTCGGTATACGCTTGAGCAACGTTGGGAAATACTGAAAACGTATTTCAAAAGTGAGTGCTGGGTTGCCCAAACTATGCGTTTGTTAAAAATCAGTTTTGGCTAAAATGATGCACCCATCAAACTGATGTCCATCAAACTGCCCTGGTAGTCGACCATACTTATGGTCCCCCTTCTCTACGATAATGGGGCTGTTGTGGCGGAAAATGAGCAATCCGAGAACGTTGGAAATGCTCCAGAGGACCTCTGTGATTGGCGAGCTCTACAGAGCAATGACTATGGACTTTTCCTGTCCTGAAATTGAAGATATAATAATCTTTGAATTCAGCAGAATGGTGCAACCTCCCACACATCTTATCGAACAAAGTTCGGTGATCCTGTTATCAGCCGTACCCCATGTCCGGCAATATCCTCACCGAATGATATTTAACATTTGTACATAGCTAGCAAAAAAAAGAGTATCCGAGTGTGTTATTTTGGATACGGAAATAAATCCGTATAATCCAATGTATTGTACATAATCTCATCATTGCAAGAACTTCTCACTTTTCATTCCTATTCAACGAAATGCAAGTTATATCCAGTGTTTATAACGAAACTGGATGTTTGCCGATATAAGTCTTGGTTTACACTATGAAAGTTTTCTTTTGCAGAAAATTCTTAATTTGCTGATGAGAGCGGAGAAAATATTGGGAAGGGGTACACCTAAAATAAAACTCAATCCATCCGAATTTACTAAAATCAAGTACAGAGAGATTGATTTAAGTACGGACGGATTTTAATACTTAATTTAGTTAAAGTATTTTTTAGTTGATTCAAGATTTTTCAATTTATTAAAGAATTTTGTACTCATTTTAATAAACTCCAGGATTGGTTATCTAAAGGAATCCCATTTTGGGCTTGATTAAAGTAAACTTTATTGCTATTTGTACTCAAAATTTTGAGTACGACTTGTACTCATAGTAAGCAGAAAATACTTGAATTTAGTACGGTGCTTTTCTTTCTGTGTGCACTCTTTCATGTTCTTTGAAATTCTCCTGTATTTTGTAATATGTAATAGTCAACCTGAGGTTGACTGTAGCTTTGTTTTAGATTTTATTTTACTTTTTTTCATGGTGGTGACAGCAGAAATTTGAGTACATTTCGTTTCGTAAATTTCAAACAAAAAATTAATATAATGATAGACATGCAAAAATCTTGAATTTCAATACAAAATATTTCAATGTGTAGACATGAATGAAAGTTTAAAACAGAATTAGATAAAATTTCAGGAGAAAAATTTTACGATGTGAACCAATACTAACAAAATATTTGGCAAGGTTAAGAGATTTGTTCATACTTGTTTCTGTCAAGTATTCAAGTTTGAGTGCTTCCAAGTAAATTAATAAATAAATACACTTTTTAAATAAAAAATATATTTAACAATATTTCTTTTCAAGCCATTGATTTTTCAGTAGCAACGTGAGTATTTGCAAAAACCATAACCGAATTAAAGTTATGTAGAAGTAAGCTAAACGATTAAGCTTCTTGATAACCTAGAAGCATTGAAAATGTCATTATATCATAATGACTTTTATTCTTTTTACCGGGTATTTTTTTGAGCATAAAATCACTTTATCATACATGTGACTCTAAGCGGTCCTCCCGCAGTTTTCTTTTATTTTTTTCTTTTCTTTAATTTTCTTCTCCAGCCAATTATTAAAATTTTTGTGCTGTTCACCTCTTGTCAGTTCACATGCATACATTTGTGCAAAACAGTAACCAGCAAATAAACTTCGTTGTAGGTGCTGATTGTAACATGTTGTTGCAACAGAAAATTTTGACAACACAAATAAATGAAAACTGGCCATTAACAACAACAACAACAACAACAAGAAAAACAAATAAACAAACAAAAATCAAAAATCAAAAATCATGACTAACAAATTTGAAGAAGAAAAAAAGGAGTTTTTGTTGGCAAATGCTACAATTTGATTGATGATCATTAATGGCAACTTTAAGCAAATGACAAGAGATTACCTAGAACCACATTAACTGCTCCGCTAGAAGCCTTAACTCGTAGTGGAGCTGTAAAAGTAGGAGTATCAAGCTGCAACGGTACCATAAAATTGTTTAATACTAATATTTTAATTAAACTTTTCTTTTCGCCTCAAAGTTAAGACATTCAATATGTTCTTTAGCTGTAGTTTCACGTTCCTATATGTCGATTAAGATTTTGTAGTTGCATTTCCACCATCGATATTGTTACACCAAAACATGTTTTAAGCAAATAGAAAAGCTTTTTACGGCACAAAACTAAGAAGTGGATATTTTTTTTTGTATTTGTCTATCACAATTAATTATAAAAATAAAACAACTTTTATATTAAAAATTTCTTCTTTTTTAGATAAAGTTTAACTGGTTTGTTTTACTTTGATTTATTCCATTTTTAGTTTTTCATTTCCTTGTGTCAATGTAAGGATAAAGTCTTTCATAAGAAGTTTGAAAAGTTGTGGACATACATATGTGGAAAACAAATATTGTTATATTCATGTTCTTAACAGATTGGAAACAATTTAATTGACACTCTTCTTCTTTTCTTATTTAATTTAGTTTTTTTTGCTTTGTTTGTTCGCATGTTTTTATTATTTCATTGACTATAATCTCTTAGTGAAATTCATCAAAATATATAAAATAAAAGCTGCCAATAAAGAACAGCCAAAAGCGTTTTTTTACTGAATTCAAGGACTGTTTTTTGTAGAAATTCAAATATTGGTCGAAGGATTTTCAAGTATATTTCGTGAAAGATTTGAAACATTTCAAAACTTAAAAAATATAAATAGTTTTCCATTTATGTATTTGCAATCGGTACAAAATGAGCTTGCAAAGAAGCCGTTAAGATCCTAAACTTCTGAACCAGAAGCAGTGTAAGCTAGTATTATTTCGTATAATTTTTACAAAGGCTTGTCATTGCAAGAAGTTCTCTTTTTGATGTCTATGGTTTGGTTCCAATGTCTTGCAAAGGAACAGTTTTCTTATTATTTTTATGGAGCTAAAAAAAAGTTAGGATGATATGGTGCTTTTATTGAGAAACATTATGGTAAACTGAAATCAATTTCTCTTTCTTTATATAAAAATAGAATAAACGCCGAGCGTTGCTGTAGCCGTACCGTAGCGTACCGTACTGTTAGCACGTTGGTTCACTTAAAGATAATTTAAAAACGTACGTTTGTTTCCTATTGTTTGTTTTATTGCCAGGAAAAAGGAACAGCTGTTTACAACACAGTGATGGGTAATTAAAATTTTTAATTGGTTACTTATGCAGAAAAAGTACCTAAGATATTTAAATGATATCAGAACTTTATTTTGTATAACTATGTATATAAAAATTATTTATTATTTCACATTTATATTATAAAATTATGATATAAAATATAAACAACATATTAAAAAAAATTGATACCATTTAAATTATTTTATATGTATATACGTACATATCACATTTATATAACATATGTATTTGTTTATTATATACATACATCTAAACATGTATATCGTCTTATCAAATGCAAAAGGGCCTATCTACACTATAACAAAATTTTCACTAGAGATAAAAAACTTAATAAAAAGCAAACTATTGTGATAACAAATATTGTCTTTTTAAGCATAGTATCATTAATTCCGATTTTATTAATGATACTACCTAGAAAAAATATTTTTTATGATCACAATAGTTTGCTTTTTACTAAGCTTTTTGTCTCTCCTGAAAATTAAAAAAAAAAATAGATAGGCCGTTTTGCATTTTATTTGACGATATGTATGTACATATACATATATGCAAATATACATTATTTTAAGTTGTTTTGTCAAAAGTACACAAATATTATTATCAAAGAGTACCAACAAATAAGAGCGTAAATAGCCCCTTAACTTGTGCTAAAGGAACGGCCCATCACTGGCTTACAAATGTAACGTAACAACGTTAGCAATTTCTATTTTATACAGGTTGGTAAGTTGCAGCGAACAGCTGATACAGTACGGTACGGGTGCGCTCCGCTAATTCTGCCTTATTTGCTTAAAACAATCAAGCAATTAAAAATTCGAAGTCGTTAAAAACTAAAAGTATACTTTTTTAAAAGTTGTCATGTTTTGCTGATGATTTGGCAAAAACACCAACGAAGTGCGTGCATATAGACTCAACCCACAACACATGCCGGAGCATATCTGGAACAATAAATTTGCTAAGCATTCTTTTCAGTTTAATTAATTTTTTAAAACGACTTATTTATAAAGTACTTATTAAAAAGTTTTATTTTTAAAAATATTACAGAAAAAAACAGTAACCAGAAATAACTAGATGATAGTAAGTAAAACAACTACAATTAAACACTTACTGCCTGTTCATCGATATCGAAAGAAAATTTTCTTTCGAATTGTTGCATTTGAAACAAAAACAACTTTTGAAATTTTGTTTTTGTTCTTGTTTTAAATGTAACTATACGATTTGGGCGAAGTTATTAGTAAGTTATTAATCGTAGTAAGTTATTAATCAAACCAAAAAAAAAAGTTTGATTTAAGTAAAAGCAACAAAAAATACTTAAATACTTAAGTTAAAATCAATGGCAAGCAAGGGTTAATTTGACGGCAGTTAGTGTTGGCATAGTCTAACTTTTCTAGTAACTTGGAAGCACATATACATGCCTGAATAAAGAAATGGAAACGATCCATTTTTCTCAAAGGATTTTTATACTAAATGCTTTAATTTACTTACAACCAAGCCAGCTCACAAATGATGAACACTGAGATGGAAGTTGTGGCGCCCTTCGAAAACAATGTTGACCTACTCAGGCTGTATAAGCTGGAATGGCCTGATGTAGTTTTTTCTCCACTAAAATGTTGTCTCACGTTTAGTTCTTTCTGTATAAAAAAATTACGAACTTTAGCAAAATATCAATGGTTTCGAATTGAAAAAAAAAATTAATTAATTTTCAATAAAAATACCATGGGAGAGTTTTGGGACAAAAAGATAACCACCCATACCGTGAATATTATTTTCCTCGAATTGTTTCCCTTTTCCCTAAAGTTCTAATCGTGAACCATTCCCACGAAAAATGTTTGCACGAAAAATTTAATTCCCCTTATCATGAATAATATTTTTCTGGGGGAATTTTTCCACTTTCATCTTATTTTTGTTCACGCGCTATGTCGAACGAATTATTTCTTTCATAAAATTACATTTAAAACAAAAACAAATTCTAAAATTTTGTTTTTGTTTTAAATGTAAATGTACGAAAGAACGAATATGTGTGATATCGTGGCCGTGGCAGTTAATTTTTGCTGGTAAACATCATGTAATTTCAACAAGATCAGTGAATAGCGTTCATTATTCTTAACAATAAAACCCCGAAAAACCTTTTTGAACATACTATGCATCTTTTAGGTATACAGTCATTCATATAGAATTATTCACTTCAACTTAAATATTTAAAAACACTTTTTTACTTAATAATATCAGAATTTTAATAAAATAAATTTTATTAACATTTTTTATAAAAAATTGTCCTAAAGCTTGTAGAAATTAGATATATTAATCTAATTTCTAAAAGAGAACGAAGAATATATGCGAATACTTTCTACTTAATTTAAAACATTTAATTTATAACCAAAAATTTGTATTTGTATATTTAAATTTGTTTGTTTTTTGTCTTCTTCCCTATTATAAATTTGCTCAGAACTGATAGCGAGAAAAAAATTCACGAGAGATTCACGATAGAATTTTCTCTTGGAGAAAATAAAACTTGCATGGGAACAAAAATTTCACTTGTTATTCATGATCTAATTATCTATTTATTTATAATTATTTTCACATTTCCAATTCTAGCCTCCCATCCGATGTTCCTCAACATCTATTGCAAAATATATTTCAAAGTAAAGAAAAGCACAATCACACGGTTCCTTAGTTTGATTTTTTTTATTCTGTCACACCACAGAAGAAGTTTGGATACGCCAATAATTGATGATTCATTTAGGAAAACTAACATTATGCTTCGCTACCATCTAATCATGAACCTTGTAGAATGCTTACAAGTATTAGTTTATTGGTAAAATTTATTACATGCTTAAAACAACATCATTAATCAATTAATCAGTTGGAAGTGCTGTTGGTACAAGTTGCAGTATTCTTAGATGCTGCCTCGACAGCCCACTACCAGTAAAAAACATCAAGAACTTCAAATATTATAGTTCAAAAACAAAAAATTAAACAATGTTATTAGAAACATCAAGCCATGAAGGCGTTTGAAGTAATACTAACAGTAACTGTATTCAGTGAATAAATAAACCGCAGGTGCTAAAAGGCTCATTGCTTATTTAAGTATTTAACAGTTAAAAGTTTTTATTTGCACTTAACTATATTTCAGCCATCTTGTCAGTGGGTGTTAGGAAGGCAACTTTTCAGAATGAGGCCTATAAATAAGTTGTAAACAGCGCAAAAGCGTTAAATTGCAAAATAGTCAGTAAAGTTCTGTTAGCAGTGAGTGAGTGCTGCGTTACAGAAAAACGAAAGACTTAAGTAGCAAACTTTATGTTAAATAGTTACTTTTCGAAGATAATTTCTTCGCTCATTAGCACGAAAAGCGACACAGTAGTCTAACAAATTTAGTTGTAACAAATACTTTGTTGCTGTTTAACGTTTTAAAGCAAAGATACGTTTTGTTGGATGTTTCTTTTAGTTGTTAATTAATTCATGTAATTGAGTACAACTATGCTCAAGTGTTTTGTTGTCTTATGGCCATCATTAAGTCTTGCAAATTTGTTCATGTGTTTTAAGGCTTATTAAAGCATTACTTTGTGGGCTATCGTCCAGTTTAAATGTTAACGCTTAATTGGCTACTTTCCATTGCAAACATTCATTCACATTTATTCTATTCAAAGCTGACAATTAAACAATTTTATGTTTATTTTTCTTATTTAAACTGCACTTCTTGTCTGTGTGTTGTTTCATTTATTATTTTTGAGTTAGCAAGTCTGCTTAGCAAGTTTTTTTTAATGATTCTTCGTCTCATTTTCAAAGCGACCGTAATGAGTTTTTATTGAAGCTTAAATGACTTAAATTTAACGGCCATTAAAAAACATTTATATGGTATTATACAAATATTTGCACTAAGAAATATAATTCTTGCAAAGAGAGCAAGCTATAGAAATTCAATAGCTGTTCGGCTTAAGTGAAATAAATTGTCTTGCGGTCTAGTTTTAATTTTAAAACAAATTATTAAGATAAATAATCGTTTCAGAATTTCTATTAGTTGGAGTGTTGTTTAGCTAAAAAGAAAGTTGTGTTTGACTAACGGATACACATTGTCACATTGCACGATGTTTTGCATTATAAAAATTTAAGAAACGTGTTGAAGCGTGGTTTTTGAACAGATACTTTAAGAAAAGTGACTTCCTCCTTAAATACCATTGTTAACAAGTAATTTTTTAACTTAAAATACTTTTTTTAAGTACGAGTATATTCTCCTTAACTACAAACATTTGGGTTTCTAAGGAACTTTTCAGTAGATATATTTTAGAAGGTACTCTTAAAAATCTTTAAACACGGTATTTTTTACTATTAATTTTTTTAAAAGTTAATTTTTAGAGGTAATTTTATATAAAAATGTTAATTTTGCGATATATCTTTAGTATATAATTTTATAAATACCTTAGTAGGTATAAAAAAATTCAATGACTCAAACTTTAAATTTTGAAATATTATTATAGTAAAAAGTAATTTATTTATAAACCAAAAAATGTAAATAATTCATAATTTTTAAAAATAACACAGTGTTACAAAATTGAATGAAATAGAAAAACCTGGGACCGGATATTATTTTTCTTGTAGGGCTTGTCAAGTAAAACTAGATTCCAATAGTGAAATATGCCGGACACCTCCAAAATCCGGATTTACGGTTAATAAACCGGTTTTTGTACCTTTGCGCACTTATAAGCCTGTAATTTTGTTGATAATGATCTGATTTTCAATTACTTACTAGATTTGCTGGTCACTTAAACGAGAAACTGATGATGCTGATTTAAAAAAACGGTCAAGCAAACCCTTTTGAGTTAAATAACCAAAAATAAAATTTGATACCTCTCTTTCAAGTTAATTATGTTAAATGCAATTTAAAAAAAGTACTTTTTACAAAAGGTGCGGTTCAATATCAAAGTTTTGTAAGGTACCTTTTTCAAAATAACTTAATTGTAAATGCTTTCTTTATATAAAAGTTTTTTCGTAAATATTATTTTGACGTACGTTTTCAAAACATAAATTTTTAAAAGGTACTTTTTATTAAATTAATTTCAAATGTACATTTTAAAAAATATACCTTATTTTAGAGGTTCGTTAGTTCAAAAGTATTTCTTCAAAAGTAATTTTCTTAATGACGGCTTCTAAGCGGTATTAAATAAACCTCCTTTTAAGTTTGTTAATTTCTTTGGCGTGTTTTACTAATTGGGATGCCATAAACCTGAAGGAAGTAGTAAAATGTAGTAAATTTTGATTTTCATAAAATGTATATAAGCTGCTTTTAATGGACAACAATTAGATGGGTTTTGCAATTAAGTTTGCATTTTTAATGGTAATTTTTGTTAATAATTTACAAGCTCCTTCCCAATTAAATTTTACATTCTTGTGTAATAATACTAAGCCTGTTTGGAATCAGGTTAACATACCGATATGATAGCTTGCATCATTTATCAAAATTCAAAATGATTGCAAACTCGCCAAACATCCGCAACTAATAACACTACTGCCCTCACTCTCATATCAAAGAGAAATATATTTAGCTATAAATATACACATGGATTTATGTATTATGTGTATGCAGTATATTTGCTTGCATAAATTGTTTGTAATAATAGACCAGAAATGAAGCTAGAATATTTTTATAAACAACCACATTTCAGATGATGTGTGTGTGGCTCTAAGAAAAAAAACCTGTCACAAGAATCTTGAATTTTCTTTGAGATAAACAACAGTAGAACGACATTCGTATACATTGAAACTTGGCAGAAATCTGCATAAAAATATCTTAAACATTTTTATTTATTTTTTATTTTCTCTTCAACAGCTTCATGATCAGTTACATACCTGCATGCATATCCTCAATGGCAATGGATAGTTTAAAAGTATAAATTATTTGAAAGCTTAAGGCTTTTAAAGAAGATGCCTCACAATGACCTTTATTTGGCAAGAATTCAACAATAAAATAGTAATAATTTTCTTTTAAAACAATTGAACAGAAAAAGAAAAATTTTAAGGCCTTCGGCGTGAAAATACATCTATTGTTTATTGTACTAAAAATAAAATCCACCTACACATTTTTTAACTGAATGGACGTAAGGTGATGTGAATAATCTATGAGGGATGATATAAAAAGGGTTTCTTAAAGAAATATTATATTTTCTGGAAAAATATTGAAAATCTTTATGTATCTCTTCAGCGTTTGTTATGGTTGAATTTGCCAACTAGAAGCACCATAACTTTTTAAATATTATTTTTTATTTAGTACTTTTTTTTTTCTTTTTATTTTTTAAATTAATTGAGACTGCCTCGATATCTTCTTTCAAAGATTTTCAAAAACTTTAGTTTGTTGAGGTTTTTTTGCTTCAAAACTCTTATTTTATAAAAAAACTTTTAAAAAACCAATGAGAATTTCAAAGATTACAAAAGTGTAAATAAGCATAGTTGGCTTTGAAACTTATTCAAAAATCCCAACAAACGAATTATATTATGCGATATGAATCTTATTTTCTTTACAACCTTTATACAGTTAGACGCCCTTTGGGTGACAATAAAAGTATTTATAGCCTATTTCTGATTTAAGAAAGAACACCTTCATTCGCATTCTATGAGAAAGAACATTGATTTCGATTTCTCTACATTATTTCTAAGCGAAAAGTGACTCGAAAGACAACTCGAATGAAAACGTAAATGTTTTCATACAAAATCCGATTTCTGTGCTACGAATATATCGTTAACATTGGGAATGAAATGTTAAAATCAGTCACTTGTGGTGGAAAAAGCAGTCCAACAAGTTAAATTCGCTTGGGACTCCCACTCGTACTATTTGTGAATGGAAAAAGATTAGTACGTTTGTTTGTAAGCTATAGAAGAAACCTATTGAACATTTTGTCTATAGAGTAAGTTCAGCCCTTGTGGTATAGGCGGGTAATGTGATATAGTAAGTTTTGTCGAAAACTAAAAACTAGAAGCTGACAAAATCAAACTGGATGATTTCTCATAATTCGATTTGCTTTTTGAAAGCTATGCAAAGAGGTGGCAATAAAAAAAGTACTTGTCTAGTGATTGACTTTTTTTACTTTTAACATTTCCTTTCAAAATCACCATCACGTACGCTAATGTACCACATTAACAGAACAAAGTATTATCCGCCAATTTTTTCAATGGCTGCTTTATGGATTTTTTCACTTTCTCTCAAATGTCGCTGAAGCTTGAGCTCCAAAGACTCTTTCACTTTCCTGAATGTAAACCTAAGATCTGTAGCAGAATACCAGCTGAGATCTGTTCTAATCGAATTAAGCTTCAAAGCATTATAGTGAAATAAAAAATATGTATACCACATTACCCGAACTTATTCTAGACCTGGGCAGATTTAATCTCACAGACTAAAAAAATAGGGAAACCCAAAATACTCTTAGAGAGACGGATGGTAGCTTACACAAGAACCTATTTCTATCGTCAGTTGTAGCACCCGGCGGTAAAGTATTTGGTGTAAAGCTGCAATCAATTGATGACTGTTTTTTTCACTGGTGGAGTCACCAGCTAGGTGCATTAAAGCTGTTGCAGTGGTTACACCAAATACAAGCCCGGAAACTTCCAAGCACCAAAATAATCTACATACATACATACATATGTATGTACATATGCTACAATGAATGCTTTTCAGCTACAGAAAAAGCAAGTTCTTTAAAAAGAATGGCTGATGCTGCTGTTGTGCAAACTGAATCAGCAAAGAGGATGGCTAACGTCTTTGAAACAACAGCAGCAGGCTTACATGTATTAGTTAAATCAGCAATAAGGAAGAAAATATTTCCAAAAAATTTATTAATTTTTTTTATTATTTTATTTATTATTTTATTGACATATGTCCTTGTACATACGTAAGCTAATGAGAATGAAAGTGAGTGCCAATAGGAAATCCAAATTGATTCGAATTCGAGCGAGTGCCTTTCATTCGCTTAGGTTTACTTTCTTAAATCAGAAATAGGCTATTAATAAGGCAAAACGGAAAATAAAAAAAATAAAAATTAAATAAAAAGAAAAAATACTTAGTACTTGATTAAAATAAAAAACACTTAATACTTAATTAATATTTTTTTCAGTGTAAGTTGAAATTAATTAGTGTTAAATTTTTCCCTTATTCCTTTGGATTATTGTCTCATGTCCAATTTTTTCTGACTAAAAATGTTACAAGCATTAGCCAAAAAATAATAATCACTTTGGATTAAAAACTACTAAGAATATAGGAAAGTATTAGGAAATCTTAGAAAAGGCCCCAGCTACGCTAAAGATGCGGACAGAAAGAAAATAATAAATAGCTCAGAAAGGTATCGCACTTTTACAATAAATTAAATAATTTTTTAAGTAAAATTCGGCGGAGAATCTTTGATACTCTCAATATATTTTTCATAAAAGTTTTTGCTAAGAATTTCTTGTAAGAAAACCAAAATTCAACAACAACTCGTTCAAGTTCGTTTTTAATATAACGCAAATATTTAGACGACGTCGTCTAGCTCCTTATTGATCCCACTCTTTAATATCCCGAATGCCATTAAACTTACAAGACAATCAAATTTCCAACTCTATTGTTTTGTCAAGTTGTCTGTAGGCGGCTGACTGCCTGTCCACTAAAATTTAAATAAAAACAAAATAACGAAAACATCAAGTTCAAAAGGTTTTTTGAATATATTTTCCTTGTGTTGTATTTGCTGTTGACCCAATATTGTTGCCATTTGTAAAATCAGATATTTAATGGTGTCAGTTCATTCAAACTATTTACTTTACATACAAAATCAATATAATTTTTATTTAGTCCGTTTTTTTGTTCAGTAATGTGGCTTCATTATAATACATAGTATAAAAATATAGATTTTTTTGTTTGCCATTTTCTTAAGTGCAGTTTACACCCAAAAGCCATAACAGAACAATTGTTCATTGACAATTTGTTATGGAGAACTAAACACTTCATGTGTTTGAACTTCCCACATGTATGATTTAAGAAAAAGCAGAACAGGCTTTTTGAGAACATGTGTTTATTTTTCTTTATTGATTGGATAGGTGTCATTAGGGGGAAGCTAATTGTGAAAGGAAAAAATATAGAGAACTCAAAATAAGGTTCGGAAGTTACATTTAAAAATAATTTTTTAAATCAAGTTCAAATCTGACTATACCCATTTGTTTTTTTTTTATTTAAGAAATTTGTTTTTGATCAATTCAAATTATTTTTATTAAGAAAGTAATATTTCGTTCGGAAATTAGTTGATGAATTTATTTAAAATTATTAATGAGTTACATTTACATAAACGCTGAAGAAGTCTTGTATAAACGAGCTTTCAAGCACATGAAAGCTTATACTTTTTAATGGCATTTTCATAGGTATCATTTTAAAATGAATTTAAACATCGATTATTTATAAATCACATTACACAGAATAACGCACACCTTTCGTTTTCATTAATGTTATTAATTTGTTTGTTGATACTTTTATGTGGATTTTTATTGATTTTTTAATGTTATTCTGATTATGTGAACAACTCTTGGCATTTGTGGAAATTGTTGGGTCTAAATGCCTTAAACAGGTCACGAAAATGTAATATTTACATGGAAAACAAAAAAATGTCCAAAAACTGTTTAAATGTGATTTTGTTTTTTAATATTTATTTTCATTTCCCATACAACAAGTCTGAGTCTTATATTTAGATTATAGGGCAGCGTAACGTTACGAAGTTTTTATGATATAAAAAATATATAAAATAAATTACAATCTTTGTAAAAAAATTATGTAAAATATTTAAATGAAAATGTTTTGAAACTTTTGTTGAAAAGTTGTTGACTTGGTGTGAGATTGTACTAAAACGAGAGGGCGGTATGTGAAACTCAAATTCAAAAACTGGCATTGATTGCGATATATTACAATTTTTCGGGTTTGTTGCGATTGAAAAAAAGTAATTTTATAAAAAATATTTTTGGGTGTTTGATTGTTTATGATTTTATGCCAAAAATATAAGAGTGTGAATTTTTAATTGATCACGGCGAACAGAGGACTTTGAGCCAAAAAGATGGCCAAAAATACAAAAATAAATTCAGAGAAATCTTAAAAATGCAGATCGAAACACAACAAAATTTTACATCATATTGTAAATTTTTAAGACTTTACGATTTGTAGCTCTGAGACACTGCTAAAGTCAGGAAAGTGAAGAAAATTATATGCGCTTTTAATGTTTTTTTTCGGTTTCGAGATGTTTATATGATATTTTTCTTGTGGCTAAACGAATAAAGGTATTCCATTGATTTTTTTCACTTAAAGATTCGATCAAAAGCTATTTTTTGTATTTAAAAAATAAATTATCTTGAATAATAATGTTTTATTATTATATTCGTTTAAAAAATTTTAATTTATTATAATTCGTTTAAAAAATTAAAAAAAATAAATTTATACACTTTTTTTGCAAGAAAAAAGGTTTTTAAAAGTGAAGGTAGCAAATTTAGGAATTATGTTTTATACCACAATAAAATTTAGAATCTATATTTTTAGACACATTTTTAGACGATTAATTTTACCGATTTTTTTTTAAATTTTCAATTTTAATTTTTTTATGCTCATTAGGTACTTCTTCAAATACTTTTTTGACATCATAATCTTTTGTCTGTTGAATTATATATTGAATCATTTTTACACTACACAATATTATTACCTGCCTATAAATATGAAATCACAAAATGCTTATTATCGGCAGTAGTTATAAAGGAATGCCTCTCACCATTAAAAAACCGTGGGAGGGGGCGGTATTGTAAAAACAGAGAAAAATCTGCCACTAGATTTTTCATATCAAATTACACCTAGAACTATCTAAAAACTAAATTTTTCAAATCAAAAGCACGTTTAATAATTTTGGCCAGCTTTTGGGCTCACATACTCCTCTGTGCGGCGGACCCGTTCTAAAAACCTCTCAGTCGATACACATATAATGTTGTTATATGAGATTCTTATATAGATTTCTTTTGCTAACAGAGTCAAAGCTTGCAAATAATTCACACCCTTATAGTAGAGAAAGAATCAGGTACAATGGCAATTAATATCCTTATTTGTAATGGACTGAAATACTATGTGAACCAAAGAGCTCTTCACTTTACATTAGTTTGACCAAACTTGACCAAAAGTTTTCCCAAAATATTTCGCTGCGTTAAAAATTTTAATTTTCTCACAATTTAAAACAATGTCGTCAGTGTTTTTCATACGATTTCTTAAAAATTATGAAAGGGCAAAGTATCCAGTGCCTTAATTTATATGCACTTGATCGGCAAAGAATTTATCTGGATAACAAAACAAATTTTTAAACAATTTATATTTACTTTGCACATAAATTTATATTGACTTGTATTAGGCAATTACATCGTTCAAAATTTTAATCGTTACTTTTTAATATTGTAATTAACAAAGAAACGTGCTTTAACCAGACAAAAGTTATTCGTTGAACTATAACACTGTGCAACACATCGATCAGCTTATTTATCTTCAGACGGAATGCAGTAACACTCTGTGCTTAGTTCTATATTTAATTATCTCTTGTCCTTTTCAAATGAATTTACATTTTAGAAAGATGCACAACTTGATTTCTGTTTTATGTTAATACATAAAATTTTGTATCAATATTACTACCAACTGAAAAATGCACAAATGAGCAAATTTAAAAATCTCTGCCGCCCTTATTAAAACAAGATTTCTTCAATATATCAATTTAAATGTAAGCTAATTGATTGCTGGAGGAAAGTTCGACAATTGTATTAAGGATTTGAAAATGCAATAATCGATTAGTTGTAATGGAGGCTTAGCGGTGTGGAGGCGCTGCAAAGTAACAACAACTTAAAATACAATTTAACTTTCTTTAATTTCTTTTTATTTTAACATTTTGTGGTAACTGAATACTTTTCAACGAGTAAAATATTTTGAGTGGCAGTTGCTTAGAATAGTTTAGTACATTCGAGTCTCTAAAACTCTGCACACACAATGCTGCTTTCTAATCCAAATAGTCAGCTCATCCCATTTAGTTTGATGAAAAATGTTTTCTTCTATTCAAATCTACTTTTAGCAGCCGGATTATTTAAAGGATTTGGCGAAGAGAATTTTCTAGAATTTTCATTATAAACATTTCCGTAGTATTTCAATTTAAAACTAAACTGATTCTCTCACGCTAAAAATTTAACCGTTTGTTTCTTTCATTTTACTATTTGAAATATTCAGCTCTTGGCCATTAGAGTATTTTTCAGTTAATTAAAGGAGAATGTTTGTTACAGTAGACCTTATTCAATAACCAGATCACACCTTTTTGAAAGAGACAAATACGAGAGCGTATAAAATATATCGAGCAATTATTTATAAATACATCATCATTAAAATTTACATTTATGGTCAAGTTTACAACTTGTGTCTGTCTGTCTGTCTGTCTGTCTGTCTGTCTGGCCAGACTTCCATAAGCCCGCTGGCAAGTTAAGTTGTTTGGCTGGTGTAGTATTGTGTGCTTTATTTGTTTGGTTTATTTTTTTTCTAAAAGCCATAAAATCAAAATCGCTGGTAAGCTGGCAAATTGTTGGCATCTCACGATCACAAGTTCATAAGACTCTGTTAGCGGCCACAAATATTTGGCTGATGTTAACTTGAAAATTTCTTTTAGTTGAAAACCATTTTATCTTGATGAGGACTTAAATTTTTTGCATTTGTTTTTTTTTTTGGTAAATATTTGACGTTGCAACTATTTTGAAGATAAATACGGCAGATGAGCATATGGGCAGACAAACAATTGGTCTTATAAAAAGATTGATATCAGACATAATTGTTACAAAGAGCCAAGATATATCCAAACATGACACATGCAATTTGCCAGACACCAATAAACAAGACGAATAAAAGATCTGTAGTTGTTAGAATTTTACTTTATTGTGGAAGTGTGGCAGCCAGTATAATGTTCTGTTTTGACATGCTCAGGATAATAATTTAAGATTTCTAACTAATTCTTAATTTTAGTATTGATTATTATTTTGTATTGATTTATACGCTTTACATCTATTTTTTAACAAATCAGTATGGTTCGGACGACCACTTCTTGGCTAAAAACTATTTTGTTTTGTTTTGTTGTAATACATTTGTTACTGCAATCTAATAAGCCATGCTTTAGGTTAACTAGATATGGATTTTGTTTTCATTAAAATAGGTCCGCCAAGTTGACCTTTATTTTTAATAAGTTGAAAATTTATTTGGGGAAAAATGTTTATAAATGTTGTTCTTCATTAAATAAATAAAATAATTTAAAAATGTTCACGAAATAAACAACAATAGTAATTCAGTAATAAGTTCAAAAAAAGTGTGCTTCTCTGTTAAAAATTATTAAATGTTGCTAAAAGAATAGTTAAAATATTTTTTTTCGTTCATTCTTAGAATTTATCTTAAAGCTTTCGTCTAACAACTACAGTTCCCTTGAAATTTGCTTTCTGAGAAATACATCCTTATTTGACATTAACTACGCTGTAAATGATCAGTTAGCGAACTTTCTTCAATATAATTTTTAAGTAAAATGTTTAAAAGACAACTTTATTATTACCTGACTTAAAAAAATGTTTCCTTAAGCAAAAACTGTCTTCGGTTGAAGAAAAACTAATTTCTTTAAATCTATCACTGCTGCAAATCATAATTATAAATAAATTTCACTATTTTTAATCTTAAACTTCTTTTATTCAATACAACAATTTGTCAATGTATTCTTAAATATTAATATTTTTGCAAGTTTGTAAGAAGAACTATCGAAAAACTAACATTAAACTTACCGCAATAAATTAAAAGAAAAGAACGCCTGCCTGCTTGTGGTTTAATAATCGATGGCATGAAGCTGCCATAAAAATACACGCCACGCAATTTGTAAATTCTGGTTCTCAACACAATGGTCGGGTTAAATGATTGCATGTGTTCTCATATGAACATTGTGAGCACTCTCTGTTAAGAAAAAAAAATACTACAAATGACCAATGACCTAACAAGTTGTAAATATTTAACGAAGAACATTCATTTTAGTCGTAAAAATTAAAAGAAAAATAAATATTTCATAAATAAACAAGTTGCCTAAAATTATTAATTTGAATAAATTTTGAACACCAATCAATGAATGTAAAAACCGTTAAAATATTGAGATGTTGAAAAAATGTTTTAAGGCATAATTTAAAGTAAATCTTAAATAGTTGTTTCGTGAACGCATTCCCGGCGTAATTTAAATGTGTGTTTTTATAAACATTTGAAATGTTATTAAAATTCCAACACATTTCCCTGGCTTATATTAAAGTTTCCCTTTTCAACACTGACCTGCGCACAGCGAAACCATGACCAGAACAAATAAAAATATAAGACAAATCTTAAAATTATATTATTAAACAAGTGTTCAGGAAGCAGTGCCGAACTGCATTCACCCTGCACTTAACTCGATTGTAATTGTAAGTTTTTTTAATATATTAATTTTTTAAATTAATTACTTTTTGAGGGAAGTGTTATTTTCTTGTTTTGTAATCGGATCGCAAGTCTCAAAGATACAGATTTATTACCCTTTTTTTCTAATTGGTCCCACTGTGCGCCGTACATATAACAATAGAATGTTACGCTCGGCCATGACAACCCCGATTTTCATGAAAAAATCATAATGAGTGATGAGGCACATTAAATTATTAATGCCGTCAACTTGACAAAACGAATGATGCAGAAGTTCTTATTTTTAGGACTACTTTTACGTGCAATTCTCAGAACCGAGTCCCAAATCAATGAGCTAAAAATGTTGTACGGTGTAAGTTAAAGGAACTTAATATAATACGATATAAAAATTCAAATATATTACAAGTACTATTGCGATTAAAAACAAAAACGTTTAAAACTTTTTAACTTATTGAAGACGAAAACGAAGTTATGATAAAATACTAAATTAATAAATTGATACAAAAGTAGACTTTAAAAAGTGTTAATGTTTTATGATTATAATTTTAAAATCTCTTAAACACCATTTTTCGTTGATAATTCTATTTATTTCTATTTATTTTACGGCCAAAATATTCTAACAAAGAAATTAGGAATTGCAAACTAAAAATATATTTTTTTAGTTATTTTCATTAAAAGAATTTTGAGCAACTCATCCTTCATTCTATGGTATAATGCTCTAATAAATCCCATTTTTCCGTGTTTCCGCTTCGTTAGGTTTTATACACATTTTTCTGATAGTTGTACATACATATTTTTAAAAAATTTTTCTCTACGAATAATTTTTATTTGATAAATATCAAAAAAATTAAAAAAGGCTTAAATATACTTACATCCAGCACCAGCTGATACGTGCTGAAATACATGAAATACACAGGAATACTAATGACGGGAGTTGTGGCATGCTTCCAAAACAATATTGCTCTTTTCTGCCTGTGCAATTCGAAATTAGTTGATGCAATCTTTTCTCTTGTTCCTGGGAATGTTGTCGCATGTTTAAATGTTACAAACTTTAGCTTAATATCAAATATTTTGAATTAAAAAACTTACTGCCAGGCTGACTATGCCACACATATTCATTCGTTCTTCCGTACAATTACATTTAAAACAAAAGCAACATTTTAGAGTAAGTTTTTGTTTTAAATGATATTGTACGAAAGAAAGAATTCGATCGACATAGTGAGCCTGGCAGTTAAATAGATTCCGAAATACAAATCGTATTAAATAAATAAATTTGTCAATTTTGTAAGTTTTGAAATTCTCATTCGTTTTTTAAAAGTTTTTGTATAAGATAAGAGGTTTGAAACTTTTCAAAAATATGGTTTGAGGTCTACTGATGATCTGGTATTAGCACCAATGACATGCATGTACATTAGTGTGTCCCAAAAAAAGTAAATATCTAGCATTAAAACAAATCTGAAGCATAACTGGCAAACACATTACAATATTTTTAATTTCATAAAATGGGTACAAAACTTAAAAATGTTATAACTTTGGAACGGTAAGAGCGAGTTCAATATTTCAATCATTAGTTTTTTTAACCTCAAAATTTCAAAAGTTACAAAGCATTATTTTTAAAATTTATGCTAAATACACAAAAGCGCAAAAAACAACCGTAACTTATAATACCTGTACAGAGAAATAAATTTTTAACATTTTTCTTTAAAAAATTGACTTAGTAACAAAGAAAATAGAGCTAATGGGCCGAGTAATGAGCAAAATTCAAAAAAAGTCGAGAAAACACAGTTTTTGTGTTAAATTCGATTTTAACGACCTCTAAACGTCTTCCGAAAAATCTGAAAAAATCACAAAAATACTTTATCCTATAAGCAACAAACAAAAGTTTTTGAAAATCTTCGAAAATAGATATCGAAGCAATCTCGATTAATAAATTAAAAAAAAAATAAATTTTTAATTTAAAAAATTTCGACATTTTTGCTTCTGGCATTATAGCGGCCTGCCAAATTTTCTTCAAATATACTAAACACACTTACGATCAAGTCAACCTGCTAACAAAAAAATTCTAAATTATTTCCACACGTCATTCGCAAACAAAAAGCTGTCTCAGCTTCTTATTGTGTGCGCATGTATTTTCCTGTCGTTCTTGTTGCTTTTAGGAAGCAATTAACGCTGATCTGGATAAACTCCTAAGTGCGCTCGACGGAGAGCTTTATTTTAACATCAAAACTTTTTGGAAACGAATGACACAAAGATAAGATATGATTCTATACTGCTGAATATATGTAGTAATCTTCATTGTTTTAACTAGTGATTTTTTTTCTAACAAACGAGCTGCTACAAACAAATATTTACCATTTTCACAGTGTTAGGCAGAAAAATGATTAAGCTATAATTTGCTACTTTAAGCATAAACAATTAGCATGACTAATTTGTTTTTCTAATACAAACAAATTCAGCTTAAAGAAAAGAAACTTTAACCTAAATAGTAAAATTATATACAAAAAAATAAAAGGGAGAGTATGGACAATGACATTAAAAAAATTGTGCAAATCATTATAATAATTTCTAAATAGTCAAAACAAAAACAAAAATAAATTAAAAAAAAAAACTAGTCAATATTACAGGACTTAATGGCCAATTCAGATTTTATATGTCACCAATAAACTAAGTTTGAAGCCGTTGAAGAGACGAAAAAGAAATATTGTAGAAAATTTGTGTGAAATCATTGCTGTTGCCAATAATAATTGGCAACCATAATCAACATCATCTGATACAGCAATTTTTTCTTCACTAACATCAGGTTTTAATTTAAATTTTTTTTAGAAGTTTGTTCGTTGTACAACTTTTACGTTTGGTGGGACTAGAACCCCTCATTAGTAAGGAATCTTCTTTGCTAGTTTGCAAATGTTGTAGTGGCTATTGCTGTAGTTATATTTTATTACAAAAAGAAATGAAAACTAAGTAAAACAATCATTATGACACAGACTCGTAATGAAAATTTCTTAACATTTTCATACCATTATTTTTATATTTTTTTTGTCTCTTTAACTTTTTCGAAATCTTTCAAGTGCGTGTCTACATGATGGCAGTAAAATTGCCAGCGGATTTGTTGAAAAAAAATATAAACACGTTAAGGAATATATTTAAGTTTACATTTACTAGAAGTTGTGTGCGTTGGAGCCAATAATCACGTTTGTTATTTTAGCGCCAAATTATTATGGCATGAACTATTCAAAATGTGTAAACAGCGTGCAGCAAATTATAATGTTCGAAACGATTAATATAAATTTTTTTTTCAATTATCCTTAGAAACCCCTGTTGTAACTTAAAAAAAATTAAATAAACAAAACAAAATTCAATAATGAAAAAACTAAAAAAAAGTATTTATTACAAAAAAACTTTAACTTGAAAATAAAGTTCAAAGAAAAATGAAAAAAAAGGTTTGTTTTACAAAAGCTCTACTTTCGTAATTATGTAAAAATTTTTATGCAAATTATGTCTTACAAAATCCAACTTCAAACAAACTTTCAGTAATTTTTTCTTTCGTAACGTTTTGTGAAATATAAAATAAACCAAATTAAAAAACAAACTACAAGATCAACTTTCAAATACCTCAATACAACTCTTATAACATGACTCCCCATTAATGAAGCAAATAAATAAAATATGGACCAAATAACCTGCTCTGCCGTTGCTCGTCAGCTTACAGATATTGATGATTTATAAAAGATTGAAATAAAATGATTTCAAAATTGCTATTTTATCTACAAAAAAATGTACATTGTACAGCAACAACAGCAATAATATCAACAAGAATCCTGTTGCCTGGAAACTAGAAAAATAAAGTAAATTTATTCGATTTTATTAAAAAGTTCAATTTAAAATGTAATAAATATTGAACAAACATTTTGTCGATATAAATTTTTATATTCAAGAAATTGTAAATTTATACTGAGACTCATCTTTTGTGTGGTTTTTGCTTGTGGTATTTTGTACTACCAACTTAAGGGGTGCATGTTGGTTTTTGTAACTGTTCAAATTTAACAAATAGAAAAATTCCGTTTTTTATTGAACCAGCATTCGGGGAATGATCTGCCCTTAATACTTCACTCAATACATTGTGGAGAGCACATATAACTTTTTCACATTGAAATTGTTTTAAAAGACCTGCACAGAGTTTATTCCACAGTGAAAAATTACAAAATTAACCCTTAAACTTTTTTTACTTACTTGTGGGAATCAAGCTGAATTTTGAGCTTTAATGTCCTTAAAGACCTACAAAAGAATTTGGCAACTAATATTTTTATATGGCTAAATATGTATATAGCAGATTAAAGTGTTTTCCTGAAACTCTTCTCATAAAAAAATTAAAAATATTCCATAACAAACGCATTATTTGTCAGGTTATTTAATTGATTCATTTGTCCTATTTTATTTAATCTTTTTTAAAGGGTTTTTTTAACATAGCTAAACAAGCACAGGCTACCGCTGAAATAAATCGCGCTAGAGATCTATATCGAGCTGCAAAGAAACTTACCAACAACACAATGTCCCCCGGCCAGAGCTGTAAATGATTGCAATCGATTTAATTGCAATCACATGATTTCGCTTTAATGATTGCTAATTTTTTGATTGCATTCAAAATCGTAAATTGATTTCATGATTTCAATTTGAAATCATGAAATCAATATGATAAAAACGATTGAATCAATTTTTTGAAATCAATTTATATATAAATTGATTGCAATCAAATTTGATTGCAATCGATTTGATTGCAATTACTTTAATTGCAATCAAATCCAGTAATTGCAATCAAAGTTAAATCAGAATCAAAATTCTTCTTCAAATGAAAAATGGCAATTTTGTTTACAAAGTTTTGTAAAATTGGTAAACATTATTTCTAATTGCAATCAGTTCTTCCGTAGAAAAAAAAAATGCAACAAATGACTAACAAACCTACGTTTTTCATGTCATTTTGGAGCCTTTTACTATAGTTGTGATTTTAAGGGAATTTATTGAAATCACATGATTTCAACAAAAATTTGATTGCAATCGAATTGATTGCAATTAAATTAATTGCATTCAATGATTTCTAAAAAAAATGATTTCAAAATGATTGCAATCAAAAAATATTGCAATTTTGACAAGATTTCATTTTGAAATCTGAAATCATTTAGAAATCAAAGAATGAAATCAGTTTGGTTGAAATCACTTTGATTTCAATGTCAATTGATTGCAGCTTTTTACAGCTCTGCCCCCGGCAAACCCTTGAAGACGACTCTGGACAACCTATTACATCGAAGGAAGAAAAATTAAATCTATGGGAAACATTTTACATCAATATTGTTTCCAAGCCCCAACCCAAGCAACATAGGACATGTAATTGCGCTGCCCATACTCCTAACCCAAATATTATTATCGACAGAAATATCCGAGGCAATAAGACTGCTAAAAAACAATAAATCTCCAGGTTCAGATAACATCTCCCCGGAATGGCTGTCAATTGATCCAACAACCTGTGCTCACTTACTGTCGCCCGTTATAAAAAAAAACTCTTCCAGATGAACTTACGGAGGAAGTGTTTATACATCTTTCTAAAAATGGAGACCCAACAATGCGCAGAAATTGTAGAGGCAAAACCCTACTGAAAGTGGCCAATAAAATGCTTACAATTATATTAAATAGAAGATTACCACAACCGTCTTCCCTGAGCTCAGAAATGAATTAGCCGGCTTTCGCGCACATAAATCATGTATCGATCATTTAAATAGCTTAAAGATAATTGTGGAACAGTCAGCAGAATGGAGGGCACCGCTATACCTTACATTTATAGGTTTTGAAGAGTCATTCACACCATAAATCATACAGCCATATGGAGAGTAATAGCGTGCAACGAAGTTCCAAGTAATTTAAAAATAGATCTCATCAAGGGCCACCAGTTGCATGTTACATGAGAGGCAACTAACTAAAAAAAATTGTGGTAGGAAATGGAGTCCATTAATTTTGTTGTTTTATCACCATTGCTTTTCAATTCTATCCTCGATATAGTATTGAAAAAGGCCACAAGCCACACAAGAGGAATCACGTGGGACTTGCAAGGTCAATTACAGGATCTCGACTACGCAGATGACATCTGTTTGTTAGCACATACATTTTCTGATATGCAAGCGAAGTTAATACAAGTTTATGAATCCGCACTATCCGTTGGTCTGACGATAAATATAGGTAAGGCTAAAACAATGCGTACATAGAAAAAAACGCCATACTAAATTCAAGTATTTTCTACTTACTTTCAGTACGAGTCGTACTCAAAATTTTTAGTACAAGTAACAAAAAAAATGTACTTTAATCGATCCGAATCAGGATTGCTTCAGATAACTAATCCTGGCATTTCTTAAAATGAGTAAAAAGTTCTTTCATCACGTGAAAAATCTTGAATCATCCAAAAAATTAAAATGAGCACTTAATAGTCCGTACTTAAATCAATCTTTCTGTACTTGACTTCAGTGAATCTGGGATTACCGTACTTCTAACACCACTAGGGATTGGTTTAAGTACGGTTGGATTGATTTTTCTTTTGAGTGTATAAATGTAAACAACGAACAAAGGATTATCATACAAACTCACCAACTTGATGAGATAGAATACTCGATAAAAGTGCTGGCTGTACTACAGACATCTTCAGCCGTATAAATAAGGCGCGACAGGCTTTGGGCCAATTAACCTCTGTGTGGAACTCGTCATATATGTCACGACGTAGAAAGCTAAGCCTGTTCAATTCAAATGTAAAATACACTTTATTGTATGGATGTGAGACGTGGAACGTGGCAGCACAAAAAATACACGCTATACAAGTTCGTATTAACAAATATCTACGTAAGATTCTACGGTTGTACTGGCCCTCAACAATCTCCAACATTCGCCTGTGGACAGAAACTGATCAACACCCGAATCAACATGAAATCTGTAAGCGCAAATGGACTTGGATATATCACATCCTGCGAAAACCACCAGATGATATAGCAAAACAAACTATAGCGGGGAACCCACAGGGCAGCCGCCGTACAGGACGACTATCGCATACCTGGAAACGCCAAAAAGCAATTGAAACGTCCAAGTTAAACCTAAACTGGAATGAAATTAAATATCATGCAGAAGATCGGAAATATTGGAAGGAACTTTTTCTGACCCTGTGCTACTTATAGCAGTTTAAAGGAACAAGGGTTTCATTAGATGAAGAATTAGAGTTTTTAAATGTGTTCTAGAGTGGTTAAAATGTTTTTCTAGCCAATAAAAATTTTTCTGAAGTTGATTGTAATAATTATTATTTTTTTTTTTAATTTTGAGCCTTACAACGGAATTTGTTTTTTATGTGAATTTTCAAACTCTTTTTGTAAGTTTAAGCCAATTACGATGAAACTTTGACATATAAATACTAAAGAGGAACGATAATGCTTCTTGCCGTGATACTCCATCAGGCGAAACTGGTTGTAAATCATTAAAGCTACAAGTGCACGATTGCACAAATAGCCATGGAAACTAAAGGGTCAGTGAAGGAGTGGTTAATCATGTGAGGGCAGGAAAATGCACTTTAGTGGCCCATCTATTGTTGCAATAAATTGGATTCATTCATTCATTTATTTTTATAACTTTAAATAAAAAATGTTATAAAAAATTCCTGACGTTGCCCACTTTTCGTTAAAAAGAAATAGCTTTTTGCCATGAGATTAGTTTTTACAGAAATCTCTATTTAATTTAACAAACAAGAGTGACTCACAGTTCGTTGTATTCAACTAAAAAATAGCAGTATTCTCATTCTTATATTGTGGTCCCCTGATTGATGCCACATAATTTAAACTGATCCAGTCTTATATTTTTCATGTTAAATGTTCTTCTCTTGACTTTCGCCAAAATCAAGATCACTTGTCCAAGTCATTGTTGTAGAATACTAAAATTACTGGTCTGACTGATGGGCGGTAAGATGGTATGATGGTGATAGTTGGTTGGTTGGTTGGTTATTATGTTGATATGTTGGCTGGCCGTTGCAATCGTATCAATTTTTAAATTCTTGTTTTCGTATTTTTTTTCTCATTTGTTTTAAGAACGCCTTATTGTATCTACTAGTCTTACTTGATATTGCACAATTATAACACTTACACTTGGCCAGATACAGCAATATTGAGTAATTCCCCACCAAAAAATAAAAATAAAAAATAAGAAAAGAACAGAACAGAAGAAATAAGAAATTTAAACATTTATCTTTGTGCCCACATACAAGCACGCAACGCCACGAGAAGCGGAGTAAAAACATCTTGCAGACTTTGAGTGTGTTGCATTTTAGATTCAAGTAGTAACTTGTGCCACTTCTTACATTTCGTATGAAGATTCTGATTTGAAATCACTTTTGGTTAATTTGCTACAGGTTGTGGGTGTTAATCACTGCTTTGTATCACCTTGTATTTGGTGTGTGATTTAATTTCTCAAACTGTCTTACGAAAAGATACGAATTTAAAGTGAAAATAATTTACATTGAAACATGCACAACAAAGAATTGAATTAAACAATCACGAGACACTTTTAAAGGAAATTTTAAGAAATTTTCATCAATTATCTGGAAATGAAGTAATAGAAGTGTTGCAATGATGGTGTTGAATATAAATTAATTTCACAAGAATCTTGGTAGTAGTTGGTAATAGTTAGCAAATAAGATCTGACAACCAAGTAATTAACGTTTGTTTTAAAATTATATATGATGCTTAATTGCAAAAATATAAACGAGGTGGCTTAGAATAGACTAGATGTTAGTAAATTGGACCCAGCAAAGACTCCAATTTTTTCCACAGACAAGACAAAAAGCTTTTAAGTGTTAGTTTTCTTTAAAGAAAAATTACATTACTTGTTAGTCACACGATCAAATTTTCTTCCAAATTTTAAATTCTCTCTCACTTTTTTACCAATACACTCACACTTTTAAAATTTGATGAGAATTTGCTAACAAATTTTCATTATGCAGAGCGTTTCGAATTACAGTCAATAAAACAGCTGATTGCAGTTTTTTCATCCAAATATCTATTACCATTCATATTTTAAAATATTGAGCAGGTAAATTGTTTTGTGTTCTTTTATTTCTTTTATTATAAATAAAATAATATTTAAAATTTAAAAGAAAAAAGAAAATACATTTATTAATAAAGTGATTAAGTATAATGATGTTTTTCGATTCATACAAAAGCCGTGAAGTTCTGTTGAAAAAATAAATTTAAGTTGTTTCCTTGAAATTTGCTTTACATTTACGTACAGCCTACGTGACAGCTTTGTTCGGCGCTTGTAAATCGTTGACCACGTAGCTTACCTTTGATACTCGGGAACAAGAAGAATAAGGAGAAGTCATTGGATGCCAACTCAGGACTGTACGGTGGATGAGTCATCAATTCGATTTTTTACTGTTCAAAAATGAACTTGTTTGACCAGATGTGTGAGAGCTCACATTGTCATGATGAAGAATGATTCGCCTTCGGGAATTAGTTTTACGAATTTCTCCAAAGACTTCTGGCAAACAAATGGTCGTGTACCACTCAGAATTGACAGTTCTACGTTGCTCAAGCGGAACACTGGCCACATGGCATATTTTGCCGAAGAAACATGCGTCCATTTGCTTGGCTGTGCTTCTTCCACGAACAACTTATGTTGGATTTAGCTTGTCTTGGAATACACACACGGTCGATTGCTGTTTTGTTTTCGGCTCAGAAGCATACTCGTATGTACACGATTCGTCACCTGTCACGATTTTATACACGTCTTTTAAAGCACCACGATTTAACTTTTTAATAATTTCCTTACACCACTTGAAGCGAGCCTTTTTTTGAGCGATTGATATATTACGGAATATCCACGAGAACAAATTTTTTTCAACTAATTGTTTATGTAAAATCGAATGTATTGAAGTGGAACTAATGTGAAAGGATTCCTCAATCACATAACATGTCACACGACGATTATCAGTTCACGCACTGCATCGATGTTAAGTGGCACAACAGCCGGTTTTAGACGACCTTCACGGAATTCGTCGGCCACTGATCTATGACGAGGATTGAATTCTTGAATTAAATTTTTGATGGTACTTTATCGTCATACAAAGAACTGAGCTCATCGTAGGCTTGCCAGATCTAATTTGTCAAAAAGCTTGACATTGACCAAAAAAAACTTGATTTTGAAAAAAAAACTTGACAAATAAAAACACTCACACTAAATATATAAAAGAGATTTTTAGTTTTTAAAGAAGAACTTCTGGATAATTATTATTGGGAAAATACGAATTGAATTTTAACTTTTACTCGTAAAAACAATTTTGCTGAGAGTTTTTAGCTAGTCTATAATAAATAAATAATAATTTTCATAAATAACTTGACAATTCTTCAAACACATAAGTTTTATTAAAAAAAACAATGAAAAACCACCTGTATTATTCCACCATGGGTATATCAAGTGTGCTAAGCTGATAGAAGGATGGTGCGCCGGTAAAACCCCGGCTCAAGCCGAATCGCCGCCGCCGCCGACGAATTTTCGTACTTGCGCAGCCGCCGACGAAAAGTCCACGACTTGCTTCTCTGGTTCAATGTTGTCAATTTACTAGTGTTGAGTAATGGGGTAAATATCAGTGTTGGCACTTTTATAATAATTGTACAGAAAGTTATGGTTGGTTGGTTGGTTTACGAAAGTTATAGTTATAGTTATTTTTTAAACTATAATTGCACAAAAAAATATGTATCATATTAGTCCTTAGTTCTATTGATAGTAAAAATATGGGCTATAGATTTGTTTTTTAGAAATATACACATACTTTTTTTAATTATTATTACATAGCTAGAATAAATTTGAGAAAAAAAATTAACTTACAAAAAAGCTTGACAAATCACTTTTTCACTTGACACTTGACGCGCATTAAAAAACTTGACAATCAGGCCAAAGCAGGCCCTTCTGGCAACCCTAGCTCATCGGCACATTCTTGTTGAAATAATCCACTTCAAAAGAAAGTTGTGAAAACTAATCCAATGAAAATATTCTCTTGAAATTTATATTTTTTGGGCAAATTGATTTTCTAAACTCACTGTAAACAAAACAAATAGCACTTGTACATCTAAACTTATTACAGTGTTACCAGATTTTATCTACTGACGTTAGTGTTGCCACTTCCTGAAATGTAAATAGTTCCCTTCGTAATTACAATAAAATTTTAAGTAATATAAAAGTTTGAAAATACTAAGCCTTTGAAAAATTTACCTTACAACTAATTTTAAACAAGACTATTAAAATCACTTTATTAGTATTTCATACTGAATTGATGACAGTATAAGATTGGACACGCCAGAATTTATCAATATACCTCATTTCAATACTGTTTGCAATTAAGTTTATTTGTATAAAATGTCCAAATTTCATAAGAAATTTCAATGTCTTTTAAATCGAGTTAAGATTTTTTGTGGCCATAACACAAATAAGTCATCATAAATTTAACCACAAAATAAGAAAACATTACAATTTGACTAAAAACAGGAAGACAGGTTTCATTGCTTCTGTAACACAAAGTCATTGGCAACATCATTATTATCATCTTGAACATTATTTGAAATCATTAGCATTGAGCTAAACATGCTTTTATTTGTTTTTCTTTAGTATTTTTTATTAAACACGAATAGACCGCTCAGTGGTTGGACTGAAAACAAGTTATTATGGATACAATTTATTTACAAATCTACAAATTTAATATAAAAATTTAGAGAAAAACAAAAAAAAAAATTATAAAAATAAAACTCAAAAATTATTGAAAAAATAACATAGAAATATACCGTTTTGCTGTTTAATTCATTATGCAGGAAATCTTAAATCTTTGCCACACAAAACATAACATTCATGCAGTTTATATTATTTGTAGGTAGTTCTTTAGTTTTTTAGCTTTATTGCTTCTTTTGGTATGTTGCTATTGAACGATTTTTAAAAGACAAGTCTAGGCATGCATTGATTTTCAAATTGAAGTAAATTTGTGCACATTTAAATGCACTTTCTGCGGCTTTTATGAAAAACCGCTTACGTCTTAAATCATTTATTTGTTAGGAAAGCAAAAAAAAAACTTTTATTTGAAAATATGTATTTGATAAGCATTTTTTCCAAAACTTTTTAAACAGTTTCCCTCAGTATCTGTACATTAATGATGAAATTTGTGTATAAAACTTTCGGGCTAACAACAAATGCTATAAATATGTTCGTCTACAACGGTGGTCCTTATGCAGAAACACAAAAAAACACAGTCTGCATTACGCAAGCAAATTTATTTGAATTCGCAAACTCTTTTGGTTTTTTAAATTAAAAAAAAAAACATATGTCTGAATTTACGAATTCTTTATTTCGAAGATAATAGTCGCGTTCATAAGACGTAACTGTTGAGCTCAACTATTGTGAAACTGTGGTCAACTGTTGAGCAGTACAGTTACGTCTTAGAAACGGCTTGATGAATAATTGGATAATAAACAGCTGATTAATGTAAACAATTGAAAAGAAATAAAAGTGATGCAAAAGAAATAATTTAAATTTTCTAAATTAATTAGTTTGGCCTATACTGAAAAGTAGGAACAACATAGAATTTACAATAGAGTTTTTCTTGGCAGGAATTTTTCATTTTTATTTTAAAATCTGCAACACAAATTTAAAATGCAGAAGAAAACACTGAAATAAAATGATAAACCTGCGCCGATAGTATTTATATATCAACGCTAAGCCACCACAGTATTAAAAAAATCTTTAAACCTTATAGTGAACTAATTATTTAATTAATAAAATACACATCATAACAAACCGACATACATTTAATGAAATTAGTATTTTAATTTTATTTATTTATTTTCGTTCCTTTATCGCATTTTTAATGCAAAATTTAACAAATTAATATGCAGGCGCCACTTAATAAAACGTTGTTGCATTAGAACATAAAGCGCATAACTCTCTTGAGCAGCTGTGGAGCAAAACACAATATGTTGAAGGAAAAAATGGCAGCAAATACTCAACTGTTGTGTGGAGCGGAACTACTCAACTCTGCGTTTCTAAGACAAACACTCACGGTTGCCCAACAGTTAAGTCTTATGATTTCAATTGTTTCTGCATATCACATCACATTCAGAAATAGCAACGTATGTACGTATTTTTAAAATTATTTTTTGTAATATTTACGCGATACCACGTTATTGCTTAAAGTGTTTAATAAATATAAAATACGACATATTCGTAAATGCAGTAATAATGAAAGTTTAACGTTCGAAAGGCAAAACTTTGCAGGACTTGTTTTCGTCAATAATTTCTTCATGCCAGCAATTGACAGAGCTACAGCACATTCCAGCAACTATGTCAACATTTAGTTTACTGTTGCAATAGTTTACAGACAGATTGAACAAATTTACTATATTTACAAATCTATTCATTTACTTTTTCAAAGAAGCTCAATAAAAATATATAAAAAGCTGTTATAATAAATTTATTCGAACAAAAAGTATACGAATAAAATTACTGGAATTAAAATGGTCCGAAAACAAGTTGTTGGAAATAGGAAAGTATTCCAAAACATAAATATTCTAATAAAATTACTCAAACATTAATAATCTGAAATTACTTGAATAAAATTCGAATGATATTTTTCGAACATAATTGCCCTAATAAAAATTATACTAATAAAATTCAAATTGAATGTTATTGTTTGGCTCAAGTTCAAATCTGACTTTAACAATTTCTTTTTTAACTTAAAAAATTTTTTTTTAATTTCAATTATTTTTAGTAAGAAAGTAATATTAGGACATTTATTCATCCCAATAGCAGAACTAGCATTTAGCATTTATGACGGTGATACTACTGACTATAAATATCAACTATTTAATTATTTAAATCAAAATTATGAAATATATATTCTGAAAAATAGTAAAAAAGATATTATTTAAATAAAATTATTGGTCTAAAAGTTTATCAAAAGAAGAATAACTCCAACCACCTGTTCAACCAAAATTATTTGATCTAAGATTATTTGAATAAAATTATTTATAAAAGATTATTTGAATAAAATTATTCGCACAAAATTATTGGAATAAAATTATTCGAACAAAACTATTGGAATAAAATTATTTCAATCTAAAGTATTCAAAGAAATTTAAGCAATTAAACTTAATCGTATAGTTTTGTTCTAATTTTAATTTATTAATTTTAATTTTATTCTAATAGAAGTTTTTGAGCTTAGATCATTAGAAATAACTAAGGTAAAGATTATTTAAATAAATACTTAGAAGCTTATACTGTAATGTATAAAATTATTTTGCTAATAATATAAAAATAAAAACTGTTGCACTACAAATCTTTAAATGAAACTATTAAAATAAAAATTATTCGTATAAATCAAACTAATTAAATAAAATTATTTGCCTAAAAAATAAACAAGCAAATCTTTTTGTATAAAAATTATTCAAGAATAATTATTGGAATTGAATTGTTCTATTAAACGGTAATCCAAATCAATTACTCGAGTTATAGTTATTTAGATCAAACTATTAAGAAAAATTGTTACAACAAAAATTATTCGCATGAAATAATTTATACAGAATAAAAATAAAAATTATTTACAGGATTAAATAAGCATATATGTATGTGAATATGAATATTTAATAACTATTCGAACAATATTCGGTTAAAATTACTAGAATATAATAACTAAAATAAAAAGATATTAAAAAATTAATTATAGAAATGCAATTGTTCCAATAAAAACTATTAAATAAAAAGTATTCAAAATACAAGTATTTGGATAAAATTAAACTAGTTAAAATTATTAAATGAGAGTAGTATTCGAATTTAAATAACTCGAAAAAATGTTATAAGAAAATTATTTAGCTAAAAATAATCCGGACCAAAACTGTATGAGGAAAATTATTTTAATAAGAACTATTTATAAATAAAGCAATTTCTTTTAGTGCAAATTATTATAACACTAAAATCGATTTATATAGGGTATTTTTTATAGAGTGATACAAGTTTAAATCATAATAAAGCATAGTAATATATTTTGGATATCAATGAAACGGTCTTTATTGGATAGAAAATTTTATGACATTAATGTTTAAATAAGATTTCGGACATGTCGCCGCCACGACTGGCGTGTACAAGGCGCAATCTGGAACACCAATTTTCACAAACTTTTCGCAGCATTTGCGGCCGTATCTCGCCGATAACTCCGCCAGCCCATAAAGCGCACCAAACAGTAATTTTCTATGGATGTAATGGTGTTTCGACAAAAGCTTGTGGATTCTCCTCACTCCAAATGCGACAATTCTGTTCATTTACGTACCTATTCAAACATACGCCATAAAATGGACGAAGTGCACGATAAGTTTTACGAACAGAACCATTATTTTGATTAAAAATTTCCACAAATTGCACGCGTTGCACGCGTTGCTCTGGTGTAAGTCGATCCATAATGAAATTTCAAAGCAAACTAAACAAAAAGCAACTATCAGCTGTTAAATGGGTGGTCAAATAAAGCAGTGATACCAACTCAAAGTTATATTACTCTATAAAAAACACACTACACTTTTTATGCTTCAATACTGAAAGGATACCAATGGGATCCTTTTACTACGGCTTCGCTAATGCACATACTTCAGTACAGGTGTTCACACAGTGTTTATAATTATAGCCGCTATAACAACTAATGTTACACTGAAAAACAAAAGAGATTTCAATGCAAGCAATCTTATTATTATGTTTAATTTTTTTTAATAAAAAGTAAATTTTTCCGCATAGGAAATAAATGAAATCTAGCAAGGAATCGAACCTGCAACTCCCAGACTAATAGTCTAACACACTATCTTCCAGACTAAATTAATAAAATTTTGAAAAGCAAGTAGAATTCCATAATGTACATACGCGGATATTCATGGAAACCATCGAAATATTTTTCATGTTTAATTTATTTGTAGATTTTTTTCTCTTAAAATTTATTGGTTTATTTAGAGAAATTTAAATAAATCACAACTGGAGTTTGGTCTTATAAACAGGGCATAAATGGGATAATTTTCCCCATAAGACTCAACAAAATCAAAAATAAAACTAAAATTTATTAAATTCACTCGTGGCCCCTGGAAGACCGCATTAAAGCGGTCCTTGGAAATACTTCAGTTCAGCCAAGAATTTATATTTCTAACTAGGTATTTACTATAAAAAAACATAAGCATCGATAATACGTGTTGTCAAAGGCAGTATA